>PVKH010022982.1:0-13968 GCA_004027955.1 Chaetophractus vellerosus
AATGTGTATATTTTGTCTTTCCTTTTGTGTATTGGAAGCAGTTAAATTGTTTTGTAAGTTTCAGAGTTCTCCAGCTAGAAGGAATTTTGCCTGAAGACCAACTGTATTTCTTTGAACTGATTTTGATATGATTTTGTACTTGCAATTGTTACTACTTTAAGGATTTTTGAATATTGTAATGTATTTTTGGAATTCAAGGGGTGGAATGTAATGGGCAAAGCCGCCACAGGCAGGGCAAAGCCACCACGGGCAGGGCAAGCCGCCTGCGAGCAGGCAAGGCTGCTGCATGGTGAACTGACTAAGCGGGTCGCCACAATGGCGGGAGACAAGCAGACAAAGAAGAATGCAAAAATCAGCACAGCAAGAACAAGCAGAAAGGGGGGGATATATAATAATTTAAAAAAAAGGACACTGGGGTGGTAATGATAGCACAAGCTTTTAAAGAGCTCTATTAATCAATTTGACCAATATTTTTTGAGGACTTAATATATATAAAACTTCATGGAAATGCAAATAAATAAAGTCCATGCCAACTAGAAGCTTAATCGGAGAAATAAGAACTAGTCATAAAAGATACATAAAATATGAGTTGATAATCATGAAAAAAACATTTTAAATCAGCATAGTACTACATGCTGAGTTACTGATGTGAGTATTTAAGAATGAACTAGCTCATTTTGTGATGGTGTGGTCTGTGAAGTTTTATTGGCATTCATTTCACTCTTTGGAGGTTGTTTAGGGGTGAGTGATATTACAAATCAAAAGATTATTATCTTTACATTGGTAAGGCAGACAATAACTACTAAAAGCATTCAAAGAGGAAGAGATGATTCAAGGCTGAGTGTTCTGAGGATTCTTTATGGAGGAGATAAGATATGAGTTTAGTATCTCCCAAATTTTATGGGCAACGTAATACTTAATAACGAAGTATTAGAAATCTTCCTTTACAGTGAGAGATGAGACAAGTATGCCCATGATCATTTTTTCTGTTTAACATTAGACTAGCAATCCTGGAAAACATAGAAAGATAACAAAAAGTTATAATGGATTAGAAGCAATATATAAAACAGTCAAGTTACTAGACATAAATCTATAGTTGATACCTTCAAAAATAGCTTTATTGGTATGATTCACACATAATTCACAAATTTAAAGTATACAAATATATGTTTTTTCATATGGTCATGGAGTTGTGTAACCATCATCAAAATCTAATTTTAGAACATTTACCTCACCCCTAAGAAAGACCCAGTAATATTAACAGTCCTCTCCATTTTGCACACCCCTCCCCTCCACCCTAGGCAACCATTAATATAAATCTGTTTCTAAAATTTATCTATTCTGGACATTTTATATAAATAAAATCATACAGTATTTGGTGTATTGCCATTTGCTTCCTTCTCTGAGCATAATGGTTTTGGGGATCATCCATGTTTTAATATATATTAGCAATGCATTCCTTTTCATTGCTAAATAATATTGCTAATAACACTCCAGGGGGAAAAAGAAGGAAAAAAAGAAAACACCTTCTTCTCAGCTTGCTTCTACTGGTATGGAAACTCAAGCCTGCTGTGAGCTAGAGTGAGGGAGATCTGGATCTTCTCAAATTGCTGTGCCTGGACTAGAGCTTCTGCTCTACAAGTGGTGGCTGGGTGGAGGAGTCACCCAACTGCTCTTGCCTGCAACAGAGCCTCTGCCACACAGGTCAGGGAGTGGGGATGAAAAATGCTGGTGACCTGCAACTCCTAGCGACATGGTTGAGCCATTGTCTGCATATGGAGGGGAGAGCAAGTCTTTTTTTTCTTGGCTGCGCCTGCCTGGAATGGACTTTGTCTCACTGAGCTGGGACAGGTGAGACACAGAGTGGGTTGTGGCTCAAAACCATAGCCTCTAGCTGTTCCTACTGTGTGTAGCAGTTTGGCAGTTTGATATAGATTTGAATTCCGAAAATGGATATTGGATTATGCTTGTAAACTGGTCTGTTCATCTGGGCATGATTAAGTTATGATTAGGGACTTGATTAGGCCAAGGTCAGTGGGGCATTGAGCTCCGCCCCTTGGTGGGTGGGGTCTCAAAGATAAAAGACATAGAAAAGGACAGAGTTGAAGTTTTGATGATGGAGTCCTGATGTGAGTTTTAATGCTGGAGGCCCGGGGAAATAAGCAGAGGAGCTTAGTCATGAGAAATGAGAGAAGACTCCTGGAGAGACAAGCCGTTCACCTGATAGTCTACAGCTGGCCTTGTGGAGAGAGGCAAAGCCTAAAGGGCATCATAGTTTACAGCTGACCTTGAGACAAGCAAGCCCCAGGAAGAGAGGAAGCCAGAAAGCCCGAACCCTTGCAGACGTCAGCAGCCATCTTGCTCCAACATGTGGCAATGAATTTTGGTGAGGGAAGTAACTTATGCTTTATGGCCTGGTAACTGTGGGCTTCTACCCCAAATAAATACCCTTTATAAAAGCCAACCAATTTCTCGTATTTTGCATCAGCACTGCTGTGGCTGACTAATACACTGAGATTTAGTAGATTTTCTTTAATACATTTTTCTTCATTTGCTATATGTCCTTAGGACAATTTCTAGGCATTTTACAACACTTTTGTTTATTTTTCTAAAATAATTTCACCAGGTATGGTTATTCCTCTGGGGAGATGGTCTACACATTGCCATTCCAGAAGTCTTTCTTTATTAAACACTTTTGATAGCCATATTACATCCCTTAGTTCACCTCTGATTTTAGCCTTCACTGTAGTGTATGGCTCCCTGTGAGCTCAAGCTCATGCAGACACCATAACACCTCAAGTGTGCTTATACTTCTCAGGTGCAGCCCAGAAGAACAGGGATTGGGGGAGCTATGTCCTGGAAGCAATGTCCTGTCAATCCTCAACTTGTAGGGAACAGGAGCCAGTGATAAATGTTCTGTATTTGCACCCTGCTAATGAATTCTTCCGTGAGACACATTGAACATTTATTAATGGTCTCTATCCCATTTCAACCACAAAATTGCAAAAAAGTCATAGGAAACGTAAAGAATGGTTGGTAAATATCTGACATGCCACTCAACTTCATAAATTGTCTAGGAAATAAAAATTCTAGTCAAACATTTCAAACCCATTACACTGGCAAAAGTTAGAAATGTCTGAGAATGCTACATCTCTATAAAGATGAAGAACAAGCATAAATGTATTCCTGGTGGACATAAAATTATTATAAGTGCTTTGAGGAGCAAGTTTACAGTATACCTAATAAAATTGAAGCTGTGCATAACCTATAACCCAGCTATTCTACTATTGAATGCAAATAGAAATATAAAAATGATAATTATTTAGGCAGGCACTGTTTAAGTAGTTGTTATATTAATAATACTCTCATTAGCCCTTTGAGGTAGTTACTATAATTCTTTACATTTTACATATGAGGAAACTGAGGAATAGAGATATTGAGTAATATGCTTCAAGTCACACGGATAATATTTAGCCAAGGCAATGTGTAAATCCAGGATTAAATCCAGTTGGGCCTTAGAGTCCATGCTGTCAACCATTGATTATACTGTACAAAAATATAACTGATTTGTTTATAATAGTGCATGACAGTTATTAAATAGAATCTGAGAATGTTATGCATATTGACACACACAAATGCACATGCACCGGAGAAAATGTATTATATATATATATATATATTAATACAAGTGGAGTAAGCAAAGCAACTTACATAAGCATTTATTTACTATAATCTTATGTTAATGAAAACAAAATCCTTTATTTCCAATGGCATAGAAAAAGTTCTAAAAGTATTTTCACAGACAGTTTTAACAAAGGCTGTTTTTTCTCTTTGATGATACAATTACAGGAAATAGTCATCATCTACATTTATCTATTTTATATTTTTTCAAAGAGCATGTGTTACTCTTTATAATCAGAGATATAAAGATGTGTTATATATTATTTCCATGAAAAGTGACTGAAATGATAAAAATGGTAAAGTAGCTGAAGAAATGTAGATTCTTAAAACGTTAAGACTTTTAATCCCTAAATATGTTCATGACAATGACTAGTGAAGATGACTCCGAGGGTAAGTATATTCAAAACGTGGAAGAGAGTGCACAAGGTGGTTTATTGTAGAAAATCATGTGACTAGTTAAATCAAGGTCTCTGATTCGGCAGTGTTCACATATTCCTTTCTGTTTTCTGTAAGATTAAATAATTTTAGAATGATAAGTAGGAAATTAGTATGAATTAGAAAAAATTATGGGAGTTGGATCAGGATAACATCAGGTAAAGAAAATTAAGTTTTTGGGGGACAAAGCGAATGTAGATCTTTATTATTTTTTTTTTAGAGGTGAAACAGTCAAGAAATTAGCACCACTGAATGCTGTAGAAGAGATTCTTATGCTGCAAGAGGGTTAATTAGTCAAATTTGTCTTTGGTTGGATAATTTAAATCAATTTCATTAGGCATACACTTATTACTTTCTTGGTTACTTACTGGGGACCCTGTAGGTACTATGGCAACACAGAAGTGATGGATTCATCAAATATACTACTTGGTATTTAATAGTTGTTATGGATTGAATCATGTCCCCAGCAAAGACATGTTCAAGTTCTAACCACTTGTTCTGTGGAACCCATTTGTAAATAGGATCTTTGAAGATGGTATTTAGTTAAGGTGAAGCCAAACTGAACCAGGATGGCCCTTAATCCAGTATGACTGGAGTCCTTATAAGTGGAGGAAATTTGGACCCAGGAATCAGTAGTATGCAGAAGGAGACAGATGCAGAGATAGAGTTATGAGTTGCCTACAAGCCACCACCAGAATGCTACAGACTTCAGAGAAAGCGTGGTCCTGCTGACACCTTGATTTGAGACTTCTAGCATCCAAAATTGTGAGATAATAAATTCTGTTGTTTAAGCCAACTAGTCTGTGGCAGTTTGTTACAGTGGCTCTGGAAAACTGCAACAATAGTCCATTTAAGATAACTATAAACACATAAGCTACAAATTAGTAAATGGGAGCTGTTGAAAGTAGCTCAGTGGAATCATGACTGGGAGTATAATAGACATGGGAATTTTCTATGGTGAGGTCTTGTTCTGTCACATGTGGTATAGCTAAGCACATGTTACTTAATCTTTAAACTCTTTTCTCTTCTGTAAAAAGGAGCAATAATGCCCATCGCATATGATTATGGCGAGATTAAATTGTATTTAAAGCATGTACTTTAGTATCTGACACAAAACAAACACTGAATTAAAGTTAGTTCAATTTCTGAAAGAACCAACAGTTGAAAAATACCTACTCTAAAGGTCAGCATTTGATGAAAAAAAAAAAAACAGAGAAGAGGGGTCATCTGAGCATCTGAGATAGGGATGTGTAAGGTTATATGGAGGACATGAAATGATTATCCAGTGGAATTACTTTAGGTTAGAACTTGAGATTCATCCCTCCATAACCAGGCTCCCTCCTACCCTTTCCTCCCTCATATTTTCTCCCCCCAAATTGCCTGTGGGATCTGTGATAGATGCTTCATTTCTGTAACTTGAAGTTTTGATCCTGTTCCACATGAAAATGCAAATTGCCTTGGTAGAGATTAAAACTTTCAATGAATATCAGATAGATTTCAGTGAGGGAGTGTTTTACAGATCCCCTAAAGTCCATCCTTAGAACACTACACCAGACTAAGATCCTCTGTTCTCCATAATAGGGTCAAGGGTGAATAATTATGTGGTCAACAGAGAGATGGGCATGGCAAGATAACCATGTCCAGAGAGGGACCAGGTGTTCCAATGTGATGTATCCAGGAAGTGTTCAAAGCATTATAATCTGGCAAAAGTTTTATGACTTAAAAATATCATTCAGAATAATTTCCTTGTCATACAACATACTATGAATTCTGATATGTAAAAGAGAAAAAGAAGAGTACCTCTGATTAAAACTAAGTGAGATCCCATGGATATGGTCTATTTAAAATTTCCCCTTTCCTTGCATTCCTGAGATCTGTCTATGGAACTCTTGGTGATCTGAGGAATAAAGTTAGAAAATCTGACCTAGGCTACCAGGTAGAATAAACATTGGCCAGAGAGGTCCAGGGGCCGGATGGCATCTATACTGTATCCCAAGACATAGAGTTATGGTTTTTCCATAGGTCTTCAGGATGTAAGATCTTGGTCAGGAAGATTAATCCTTGTATTTGCCATCATCATTTGGTGGCCAGATAGCAGGTATAAACTAACTTATGTTTCAGTTTAGAAGGAAGGAGGAAATGTTTTCCAGGTGGAGCAATCAGGAACATTTGTGTGAGCCTCTTGAAGAAGATTCTAATTTTTATACACAGATAAAAGATTGGGTGTGGGGGGTGGGATTTCAGGCTAACATTCTGAATAAAGGCTTACAGACAAGAATTGAAGGCATGGTGTAGAGTCAGTTGTAATTTGTTTGGAGCCAAAATTTAGTGGAAGCATAACCTTGTTTGTCTAAATCCAAGATTTGGAATTTGATCTCCTATATACCGAGCATTACCCACAACTTATTTAGGTGAATGGAGGGTGGCTGGCAACTTTGAACATGATGTTGAGTTACCTGTAATGAAGAAGAGTATGCAAAATAAAGGACTTACTGTTATTGATCATGGCATCCAAAATCATTCCCTTGGGTAACTCAAGGAACTTAGAGAACGCTTGGTAAAGTGTGAATCTAGGAAGACTAATAATAATAATACCTGATATTGTTACTAAGTGCTAGACATTTTGTACATAAATTTAATCTTACAGCAACTTTATGAGGTAAGTACTATCCCATTTTTATTGGTAAGGTAGTTGAGGTCTTTGGATAATAAGTTTATATCCAAGATCATAATGAGTATTTTATGGCCAAGATATAAACTCAGATGTCTGTTTCAAGAGTCAGAGCTCTTTAACACCATGACATTCCACATTCATGATGTGGTTGTGTATTTCTCTAGAATTACATAACTCTGAGTATGATTGCTATCTGAAAATAAAGAGCAACTGGAAGTGACCAGATCATGGAGTGACACAATCAAAATGGTATTGAAGTAAGATCAATCAGAAGGAGGAGAAGAAAGAGATCATTGGGTGGCTATTGGGATAATTCAGTCATGAGGTTGTAAGGGTCTGGGCAAGCTTGGTGATAGGAGGTTAGGGAGAATAAGGTCAATTTTGGAGAGAGCACTGGATTTCATGATTAATATGAGGGAACAAGATACACAGAGTGCCGGACACTTAAAAGGGAAGAAACTAAGTGCAACAGAAGAAAAAAAGGATATAGTCTGGGAAATCGGGGTGACTTTGGCCAGTTCATAACAAGCTTAACAGACAAGGAGTGCCAATATTACTAATAATGATGGTGCTTATTCTTTTCTTAAAGAAATTATCTTGTAATGACTTATATGCAATCTTGACATGCATAAACCAATTGACTTGTAATCCATGAGGAGCCTGCCAATTAGAGCCTTCAAGTAAACAACTTAGACAGCATGCTACTTGACTTCATTTTACTCTTGTTCCCTTATGCATATAGTGTATTATAAGTCTAAGAAAATTATTGCTTCTAGTGTAATTGTTTGTCTGAATCAGCATAGAGTCCTCAGTTGATGTCTTGTGTGCCCAAAGAAGCTGTCATTCATAACTTAGTGATTTTTTTTAATCTTCAAATTTATCAGAGCCCTAGAAACAAATACCCAGTGCAATACACTTACTAGTCTATCTATTGCTGCATAACAAATTACCCTAAAACTTGACATCTTAAAACAATGAATATTTATTATCTCCATCCATTTTTGTGGACCAGGAATCTGCAAGCAGCTTAGCAGGGTAGTTCTGGCTCAGGATGTCTCATGAGGTTGAAGACAGTATGTCAGCCCAAGTTACAGCCATCTGAAGGCTTGACTTGGGGTGGAGGATCCACTTCCAGGCATGCTTGCAAGGATTTGAGGAAGGAACTTCAGTTCCTTACTATGGGGACCTCTTCATTGAGATGCTCACAACATGGCAGCTGCCTTCCCCCAAAGAAAATCTGAAAGAGAGAGAGAGAGAGAGAGAGAGAGAGAGAGAGTCTTTTATAATCTTATCTCTGAAGTGGCATACCTTCACTTCTCCCTTATTCTATTGATCTCACAGACCAACTCTGATAATTATGGTAGAGAACTATACAAGAATGTAATAACAGGAGGTAGGAATCATTGCAGGCCATCCTGGAAGTTGGCTACCATATATATTTAAAAGAAAAACATTCTTTTGTGTTTGAAATGTGATTTATGAAACTTGGATTTCAGGAAAGCAAACGTGAATGAAACATCGATGGAAGGAGGAACCTTAGTAAATACAAATTCATGAAGTTCTAGCCAGTTATCTAAACTATTTCTCCATTGAATGTGAGAGCCCACTGTGGGGTTTGTGTAAGCAGCTGCCTTTGCTTTAGGCTGAGTGAGAGTGCAGAGGTCAGGCATGCTAGGAACTCTGACTCCCCCCATCTCTGCCAATTGCCAAAATGATGAGGGCTCAGATACTTTTGGTATCTGGTCATGGCATGGTTTATTATACTCCTTTACTGTGAACAACTTAAGTCTTTATTTATAGCATGTTCTCTGGCCAATGACATATAAAATGACCTTAAACTCTTTCTCACCTCTGCTTTGAGTCTCGTTTCAGTTTTTATAGCTCATTTCTTTCACGTGAGGCTGGAATCTGCTTTCAATATCTAGAAATTCCTTACACAAATATTACCAAAAAAGATCGAATTGAATTATATACCCCAGGGAAAAAAACATTCTATTAATCTTAAGTCATTGCTGTGGGTATGAACCCACTAGAAATAGAAGGTGTGGCTAACTGAATTAGGTGGGCATTAATCCAGATTGATATTCAGGCATAGCACCTTGTGCATTGCCATGTGATAGAAAAGTCAAGGACCCAAGGATCACTGGCAGCCAGTCCCAAATACCAGAGAGAAAGCATCCCTGGCTGATGCCTCAATTTTAGACATCTCCTAGCCTCAAAACTGTGAGCCAATATATTACCACAGTTTAAGCCAACCTATTGTATGATATTTGTTTTAGTAGCTAGGAAAATAATACATTAGTTAAATTTTGCTTCTCATTAATCCAGATTGATATTCAGGCATGCTAGGAACTCTGACTCCCCCCATCTCTGCCAATTGCCAAAATTTTGAAAATTTCAATTGGCCTCTTGTAAAAAAGGAAAAATAAAAATTGTTTGATAAAGCCAAGCAATTAAATTAGAGCAAGATCTCAAATGATGATTTTGGTATGACTCAGATTGAAATGAGCTCTTTTGAAATCATGAGATTTTTAGAACTGGAAGAGAATTTAGAAAGCCATTTGTTTTAACCTCTGTATCAATCAGAGTTCTCTAGGGAAACAGAACCAGCAGCAGAAATCTGTAAATATTATGAGATTTCTATAAGAATTATCTCATGTGACTGTGGAGATGCACAAATCCAAATTCCACAGGGCAGGCTGCAAGCTGGAACCTCTGATAAAGGTTTTCAATAAATTCCCCAGGAAAAGCTGTCTGGCTGAAGTAGAGAAGGAAATTTTCACTTCTGTCTGCTGAAATCATCACTTTTTTAAAAGCCTTCAAAAGGCTTCAACTGATTGGATGAGACTTCTCTCTTTGTTAAGGCAATCTCCTCAGTTGATAGTAGATGTAATCAGCCATAGATACAATCAACTTACTGATGATTTAGGTTCACAAAGTGTCCTCACAGTAACAATTAGATCAGTGCTTTCTTGACCAAACAACTGGACACCATAACCTGGCCAAGTTGACACTTGAACTTAACCATCACAACCTCTTAACCTGGAAAGGATGAAACTGAGGCCAGAAAACATGAATTGATTGGTTCATCTAGTCTATGGTAGCAGACCCAGAACTAGATCCCTGGCATCCTGTTTTCAGTCAAACTCATTATTCACTAAGTATTTCATATTTTAAGAAAGCTGGTGGAGGATACACACACACACACACACACACAAATACACAAAATGTATTTATCATATATATGTGTATGTGTGTGTGTATTTCCCTTTTTGTTAAATTCTTGGGTTTAAGAATCCAGTTCAAACCTAAAGTATAATGTAAAATATAGTAGCAGTTTTATTACTTTGTTGCTCAGATCTTATTTTCTTTTATAAGGGCACATAATCTTAAAATACATGTTGATTTGGTAAAATGTTCATAATTGTTAAGACAAAATGGGTATTTTATTTATTGTAGATAAAATGGGTCATTATACTATTTCTTGTTCTTTTGTGTGTGCCTGAAAATTTCCATAATTAAAAAAAAGAACATGCTATAGTTCATAAGGTTAACCCATCAGAGACATAGTAAGTTCCATGGAGTTTAAAATATGAAATTATCAAAAAGATATTGAACTTTGCTTTTATCGTGTCATGTTCTTTGACATCCATTATTTTGTGGGTGTGTGTGCTACATGTGAGTCAGTCAAAAGCATAAAACTCTAGGCATTTAAATTACCTGCTGGGGATGGAACATGGAATGCATTAAAACAAGGAAAAGCTACGGTGAATATCAATTCATTATATAAAATATATACAGGGCTGGATATTTGAGATGTAGATAGGAATAGTTATTTAAATTCTGCTCTATCTTTCAAATAACATTTCCCCTTTGTGTTTCTTTAAAGGAAAAAATGTAAGAACCTCGACAAATTTTACTTTTTTGCATTTAAAAATGTCTTTAATATTCATTAAAATAGTAAATTTAAGGGTAGCTAAATTGAACTCTTGCAAATTTAATGGAAATTAATGGAATAATGGAAGAGTACATTATCGTTTTTTAATAGTAGCAACATTAATGACTTCATTTTCTTCAAATAGATGTATCAGGTATAGTAGATTGTTGTGTGAGTATGATTTTTATATTAGCTAACATGTCAGTGGAAGAAACAGCTCAAACTGGTCTTGTCTTTTGGTGTTCCTTTGACATTGTGCCCCAGATCCATGCATTATCAGAGTCAAGCAAAAGTTCTTATCTCATCCTCTGATCTGTCAGTTTCTCTTCTTTTAAAATAAGATCCCAGTGACAATCCTATTTTGACTAAAATGACAGAAATACTGTATAGTGTTACCATATTATTTTTCCAACAAAAGTGCCTGTGTTTTCCTATCTGTCCTTCTCATTGTCTATCTTGACACAAATTCCAGGGTTGTAAGTCTGACATTAATAGGAAGATACTGATTATTTCTGACCCTACCCCTGATGTGCAATGCCATTTTTCTGAACAGATCTAGTGTGGGAGAGGTTTTTGCTTCTACTTTTACGGCTCTGGGACTTCTTGCAAAAACCAGAGTGGCATCAATTGGTATTGGAATCAGGTCTTTTCTAAATGATACTTCCAGATCATAGAGGACCTCAGGACTTTCTTTTCTTTTCTTTTTTTTATATTTGAGACAAAAGTTGACTCTTTGTGACCCTCTGATTTAGCCTCTTTTTCCACGTCTAAGGATTATAGGTATGTGGATTATTTATGCATGTGTGTAAGACATGACTTGGTCTTTCATTGACATTTTTTCATATTGTGTGCTTTTTTAGTCCTTCAATAATTTACTCTTAAAATGCAACTAAGAATAGACATATTTACAATAATATTTCAAACTAAAATCAGAACATTTTATCCAGTATTTCGAAATAATAAAATTTATTACTTTTAAAAATGGCCCAAGGAATGAGTCTTCCAGTTGCTTTCTTCCTGGAGAAAATAATTTACTCCAGAAAGATGATCTTCCATGTCACAAGTTATATGAGCACATTTGCTCTTCTGTTCAAAATGGCAGGACCTTATTTCTCACTACTGAAAATTTCTCATTCACTCTTATTTGGATATCCATTGAATCACTGCAAACCATTTTTTGCTTTCCTTTATTCAGTAAGCCACTAGTGCTGACATGCTTATCTGAGCCTTAAAAAAATTAATCCTTCCTTCTTATTTCCAAAGGCTTTTTTCCTGTCTTTATAGTTTCTGCAGCAGCATGATTCTGAGCTACCTCAGAGTCAGGTGTGGGGAGAGTTGCCACAATGGTGCATCATGGGAACATAGGTTTAGGACAAAACAGAAAATACAGCAAATGATCTCTTCATTACTTGCACAGGATAAAGAGTCTAGAAAGGGAAAATAATTCTGTTGCCACTTTTACAGCACAATAGTTCCAAAAGTGCAGGAGGATGAAGTCCCACCATAGCCAGTCCCCTGGGGTGGCCAAAAACTGTTCTGGAAAGGGGTTGATAGATAGCAGCTTCACAAGCCCCACTTCACACAGGAGAAGAGAGACATATCTCTACTGTCTGAGAGAGATTTTTTATCCACCTCAGGAGGAGAGGGCCCTGACACTGAGAATTCCTGTTTGGATAAGCATCGGGGGATGCTTGTTCCCAGGTTCTGGGTATAAGGTCTGGCCAGGACTTTTCATCTTCCCCATGTTGTAGAATGCACACTGTAGAAATGGAGGCTGGAGTAGCAGAAGGCTGGAGGATGGCTGCTTAGTGTGTGTTTGTGACTTTCCCAGAGAAGGAGGCGGGGTTGGTGAGGTCTAGGTCATGGCCACCTAACAGGTGTCTGTGATTTCTCTTTTATCAGGGACTCTCCCTCTCTCATGAAGCTATGGGACAAAGTGAAGCAGGGTACTTTGAGGAAAACATGAGGATTTGATGTCCAAATAGATTGAATTTGAATCCCAATTTATCTGATAAGTTTGTAGAGAATAGTAAATTTAGTAATATATATGCATACAGTTGTTGATGTTCAACAATTGTTATTTCTTTCCTCTATTTCTTCTGGCCACTGTTTGTTCTGTTCCACATGCTTTATTAATCAAATTTTTGCTTTTAACTAGCAAGTAATGTTTTTGGCAGAGAATCTGTCATGAGGCATCACTCAGTATTAGTTATTGATATAATTTTGAACTTTACATTTCTGCCTTGACTTCTTCATTCCATATCCCATGATGTCCTTTATGCTTTCAATAGCAAACATATTTACTGTACTCTTCTAAATGTATGCTGAGAATGTTCTTGTCTAGGAATTGGCTTTTTTTGATGTCCCTCTCGTGAGACTGAGTTCCAAAAGGTGAAAATAGGGGAACAGATGTAGCTCAGTGGTTGAGCACCTACTTCCCATGTACAAGGTCCTGGGTTCAATTCCTTGTACCTTCTAAAACAACAACAAAAAAAGGTGAAAGTAGAAAATAAACTGGAAGAAAAAACATAGCTTTAAATAACTATCAAAAGTAGAAGGAAATAAATTGTTACCTTTGTTTTATTTGATAGTAATTAAGAGGGACAGCTTTTGAATAGCAATGTGTTCTCTATTGGGTTATAACAATATTGAAATTTTCAGAACGATTATTTGGCCTTTTGACTGGTGCACTATATTAATAGTGCATATGGGTATTTAATTAATAATAATTGAGTGTAATGTTGCATGGAATCTGCTGTTTGATATCATCAAGATACAATTTTATTTCAAGATTGATAGGAAGTTTTTGAAGTGGGAATTTGAAATTTAGATGTCACCTTGAAATAAAATTTGTGGTCTTGTTTTGCTATAGGTGGCTGGATACATTTTTCAAATGTGCTTTCATTAAATTTCTTCAAGTTAACAGGTTGGTACTTTCATTGAAAACAAATTTTACCTGAAACCAACATTCTTGAATACCTATTCTAAGTACTATTGGTTATAATAATTTTAATCTATTTTATATCAGTTCTGGGTGTTTTTCTATCATTGTTCTTTCCTTTATGAGTTATCATCCCAGAATACTTTTTTAGCATTTGATTCCTGCCTATTATAAAATCATCTTCCTGCCAGAAATGCTGTATTAATAGTGGGAAAATAGATATCTGAATTGCCTTATTGACTTTTCTATGTATATTTAATATTCAGTCAATTTAAGATATCACTCTTGCCTGCTTAGTTT
>PVKH010022983.1:0-13965 GCA_004027955.1 Chaetophractus vellerosus
TCTTTAATTTGTTGATTGTCTCATCCCATGAGAATGTGCTCTCCTGAGAGCAGAGATGTTTCTCTATTTTGCTCACTACTGTAGTTTCAGCATTCAAAGCTTGCCTGGTATTCAGAAGGCACTTGTTCATTATTTGTTGACTGAATAAGTGATATCTAATGCAGTGCACTTTCTACTTTCCCATTATATTTTCATGTGCCGAGCACCTTAAAATGAAATTGGTACTTCAAACAACAACCCCCATGGAAAGAACTTATTCACAAACTCTGATCCCTTCTTGGGGAGATGAACCTCAGGGTAGGGCAAAATTCAAATCCAGGACTGACTGCCTTCAGACTTATTTGTAGGTTGAATTCATCCCTGAAAACAAAACAAAGCCAAAAAAAAAAAGCGGGGGGAATTTTTGTGACAGACAAAATAATAAAAAAAAACAAATGAAAGACCAATCAACTTTTATGGGACAAACTATATAACATTTACATAACAGTGAGCTTTGTGGTATATTCTGTATATTTATATTTACATCTTTATCCATACATTTATCCATACTCTATGTCTATGGCCATGTCTATGCTCATTTTTATGCCTCTCAAGAAATATGGTTGAAAGGATTGCCTTCGTCTGCTGCTAGGGGAATGCTATGAAAATTTTAACTTCTTTATTTTCCTGTTTCTGCATGAAAAGAGATGAAAACACTGTGGAACTAGCAATTACAGAGAGTTGGTGGTTCCCTTGGTGAATCTGAGAGAAGCTACTTCTGCTCTCACTGAAGTACAAGCCTACAATTTTTGCAGGAGTCTTCTCCAGGGAAGGGAGGAGCAGCACCCTGATTAGAATGTGCCCTCATCACGTGAAACCAGAAGCAACTTAGACAATAAAAGTCTTGTTTGTGGAATTAGGCAGGGGAATCCAGTGTTATGGCTATGAAAGATGGAACTGAGTATCTAAAGACTTACCATGCCTGGGACTTCTCAGTATCTTTTTGTAATCTGAGCTTAATGGTAAATGTATAGGGAAATTATATCAGTGTGTTAAAGTTTATAGTTTATGTAGTAGGATGTCAAATGGAACATTGTGGTACCAGAAGTTTGGCTAAGATCCAAACCCAAGAACAAATGAACCTCATATTCTATAATCAGAGAGCCACTTGCTTCCCAAGCAAGGTTTAATGAAAGGAACTAGTTCAGAAAATATCTAGCCACCAACTCTCCCCAGTTCCCAACATCTGCCCAAAGTAAGACTAAGGCTGTGTGGTGAGAGAGGTGTTACACCTTGTGGAGAAAATAGAGTTTGGGTGAGGAATCAGAGCACTGCTTTTGCTTTCTAAAACTATGTGGGAGGGATTCCAAGAGAATCACCTAACGACTGAAAGTTTCTGCAAAGGGATCCTGGCAACGAAATTTCAGCTGGAAGTTTATTGGGCTGCAGAATGTGCGATTCCTCTTTGGGTCATCATTGATGCTAACCCTAGTCATAGTGAGTGAATTCTGGGAACTTTATACTTTATACTTTTCAGTCTTCCTCTTCCACTATAAAGAAGTTACTGAAGTTTGAAAACATACAGGGACTTAGAGTCTAGTATTCACCTTTTTGTTATGGAAAGATCTATATTTAGCAAACCTAAATGTATATGTACCAGAGAGGAAGATGGAGGCAATCTTACTCCATCTCGATTGTCCGTGATCCTGTAAAGTATGAAAGAGAACTCCACTGGTTTTCATAGCTGGACAGAGAAGATCATGGAGGGTAATAGAAGAGGGTGGGCCTTGGAACTGCCATGTGGCTGCTGGAGCAATCTCTTAAGGTTCAGTTGAGAGAAAGGGTTGTGGTGCCTAATCTACTCTACAAGTAAAACTCTCCCACGGCAGGTGGTTGTGACTATTTGGGTAAGAGTGACCTAGTAGAGTTCAGGAAAAGTCATGTTATCCATATTTCTGCTCAGTGAAGGAAAATCTTTATTTTATTTTAATTCCTAATCAGCAAATAACTTAATTGTATTGCTTTTTTCATAAAAGTAGAAGGATAAGGCTTTCTTGCTATAATAGGCAATAAAATACAGAACTAAGAAGCAAAGAGACAGAGAGCACAAAATCACTAAAGAAGGGAGAAGTCAAGTAGGGCTTTAGAGTCACCAAAAAGAAACAAGCAATTCTGAGTATGGAGTAATTAATAAGAGAAATGTTACAAGTTCTTTTGGAGAAAACAAACCCCCTAAAGAAAACTGTTGACAAAGGCTTGGTACACAAGCAGAGAATAAAGAGTGTCTATAAATGATAATAAGAGTTGAGATACAAGCAAGTAAGAACCTAGAGCAAATAGTTGTGGGAAAGAGATGGTGTAGGAAGCACCAAAGAGGTCAGGAGAAATTGGATAATGCAAGAAGAAAAATCCGGACAGAACCGTGGTAGACTGTATTTTCCAAAGATGGATACCACAATATATGCATCCCCAATGCTACTTTTACAATATGATAATGATACTCCTTCCATCATTTAGTAGGATCTATGTGCCCTCCCCTTGACCAAGGACAGATCTCTGTGGCTGCCTTGTCCAATAGAGGATAGAAGAAGTAACGCTATGTGACTTTCAAGGCTAGGTTACAAAAAGGTCTTATTCTTCTATCTTTTTCTCTTGGGGTGCATGCAGAGAGGCAGCTCATGGAGAAGCCCACAAAAGGAGGCCTATATGGAGAGGAATTGAGTTCCCTATCCTTACGCCCCCAGTAGGCTCCAGCTGACAGCCAACATCAAATTATCAGCATTGTGAGTGAGCCATTTTGGAAGGTATCATCCAGTGTCCAGCTGAGCTGTGCTGGCTGACGCCACATGGGGCAGAGATAAACCTTCCCCACTGAGCCTGGCCCAGGTGACAAATACTGCACCAAGTGAATGGTTGCTGTTGTTTCAAACCACTAAGTTTTGAGAAGTAGTTTGTTATGCAACATTAGATAACTAGAACAAGACCAGAAAGGGGATTATTTACATAGGCAGAGCTTGCTAAGAGATTTCTGCAGTTCCTTTGGGAGGAGGAATTTGTTTGTTCTCCATTTTGTATTATTTGTGGTTTTCTATACTTAGTAAAGTATGTGAAGAGAACTTCCATTTTATTGTATAGGTTTAGGCATTTATCAATAAATTTCTTGGTAATCTTTATTAAATTTTGAATTAAAGGGCTCTTCTAACTATAGTTTTAGTTTACTATGTGAATGGTAATCTTCAAATAACAACAGTAATTAAGAATCTGTTCCCCAAACCACGCACGCTGTGTAAACAGCCCTCTACAAAATTCTAATTTGACTGGGCAACTTTTTTTTTTTAAATGTACTTAATTTTTTTTTTTCAAAAATACTTAGATTACACAAATGTTACATAAAAAATATAGGTGATTCCCATATGCCCCGCTCCTACCCCTCCCACATTTTCCCACAGCAAGAACATCCTTCATTAGAGTGGTACATTTGTTCCAATTGAGGAACACATTTTGGAGCATTGCCACTAAGCATGGACGATAGTCTACATTGTGGTTGACACTCTCTCCCACACAATCTTGTAGTTATGGCCAGATATATAACGGCCTGTATCTGTCATTGCAATGTCATTCAGGACAATTCTCAAGTCAGACTGGGCAACTTTTCGATCAGATGAGTGGCATGCTATGGTTATAGGGACCAGCTTATGGGCGTGGAAGAAAGAACACTGCCTGAACATTTTTTTTCCAGAGCAGAGTGGTGTATTTACAAGATGTATAACTCCGGCCCTTCATGTACCAATAGTTAGTATGGGAGGCATTGTTTGTGTATGTAAAATTTACACAAGGCATAGTTTATTCATTTAAGAATACTTCAGCAAATATTGAGTGCCAATGTGTGTCAATACAGTGGTAGGCATAGGGCATATCGGTATATAGCAGTGAACAAAACATGGGTCTCTGATTTACACTCAGATGATAAGCAGAAGGTTGAGAAGGTTAGAGGGAGCACGGGCAAGCAAGGTTGCTGTTTAATACAGGATGGCCAGGAAAAAACCCTGTCTGATGTGGCAACATTTGAAGAGGGGTCTTCAGGAAGTGAGAGTGCATCAGGTGGCTTCCTGGGGAAAGACATTCCAGGTAATGGAAAGAGCAAGTGTGAAAACGCTGAGGTGAGGGCAACCTTTTTGTGTTCTGGGAACAGCAATGACAATCACTGCAGTTGAACCGGAGCAAGTAAGTTGAGTGGAAGGATAAGCCAGAGAAGTATCAGGAGTGGGAGGCAAATTATGTAGAAACATAGGGTCTTTACAGGCTACTGAAAGAGATTCAACTTTTACTGAGAGATCATAGATACAATGGCAGTGACAAGTGATATGCAGTATAATGATAATGCCAACATGTTTTAATTCATCATTGAAATACAATATATTTTTCCAAATTATACTATTTTTATTCTCTTCTGATTTACTCAGTCCACTTCTAATAGCTTTCTGGTAACAAAGGTGCTAATTGCACAGTTCATTGCCTGAAATTGCTTAATGGTCAGTTTCATTACAATGACTTTTCCAGTTGTATTTCTAATATTTCATTTTTATGCAAATCTGAACAAAAACCTGAGCATTGGGACATGTATCTCGCTGCTGTCGAGCAAGAATGTCTTTGGGTAGTTTTTTGCAAGCTTAGTCACAATTGTTTTTAGGCCTGTATCATGTGTATATTGCAATGTTATTGGTAGGGATTTTATAGATTTCCCTGGCTTCAAGGGAAAACAGTAATTTCTTATTTGAATGGAAGATTCTCCCCCATTACATAGAAATCTTTCTGTCTATAGTTATTTACTTATTTGTTTGTTTTTTTAATTAATTTTCTCTTATTATCAGATGTTTCCCCTGGCTAAACCAGATAAAGTATCTGGCTGTTTGCTTTTCAGGGTTTAGCTATTTAATGATTTCATAGATACAAGAGTATAAGGCTGGGATGCATTTTGTCTATCAAATCACCTACATGATAGGATGATGATTTTTAAGGATCTCCTGGTTACATTTAGTGCTCCGCTAGTTTCTCCAGAATTCTTTAGAAGTCCAAAGTCGTTTGTGTGACTCCTGCTGTGCTCATCTTCTCTAGGTTTCTGGCTTTGTTTCTTGCAAGGGGTCTCAGGCACCACACCGTGCTACCTCTTTTAAGAATCATGGGACACACATTCCTTTCCAGACCCCCTGATATTCTCAATCTCTTCATCCTTCTCCTTGTTGTAGGACCACTTCTTCCTGGCTTTTCACTGCTTTTTTTGTGCGTATGCCCAACATTTGTATTCAGGCTGCTTGTCTCAGGTTTTTGTACCTAGATCTCTACAGGATTTTCACCAACTTTCTGTACAGTGGGAGGGGCTATTTATTATTTTCAGTCAAGAGCCTTTTTTTGAAGGGGAAATAATTGGCTTCCTGGAAGTGTATCTCCAGGATACAAACACAAAACAAGCAAACAAACCAGCAATCCCCCAGCTCTAGGGGCTTCCTTCTCTCTGCCTTTAAGATGCATCTAGTGGCAACTGGCCAGAATTTCACGGACAAAGTCTGAGCAGAAATGGTGCTTCGGAATTTGTTACTCTTTAACTCTTAACTTTCATTCCAGGTTCTGTAGACAGTCTCATCATCTTTAGACTCAAAGATCAGATTATAAATTATCACATGGGCCTGCAACAGAATTCTGAGAAATGAGATAGTATATCATTTTTAATCTCTTATAAAGAAGGAGGCTCACATGCTTGATACCTTCCACAAAGGCATATACGTGATATTTATGTCTCAAGGAAATCAGGACCACACAAATAACTTTTAAGGGAATAGACTATATTGTTGAAACTCAACAAGTGCATTTCTTTCAACTTTGTTTAGATACTCTATCTTTTGTGCCAGCTTTGATTTTTATGTTTATGAATCATAGTAAAAAAAACGTAGCAACAAAGCAGAAAAGATGTGTGGAAATTTCTTTCTATTATATTTAAAAGAAACACTTTTATTGGAGGAAGATAGGCATTCACCTCATATGTCATTGTTTCACCTGCAGTAGGTTCCTTAGCAAAAATGTTGATCTGGTTGTTTACAGAGGAGAAAATAATCCTGTTAAGTTTATATTAGGCAATTTTTGAGAGTTCTGTTACTCTGGACTTTGGAGTTATATCTGGCTTTATCACTTTATCCCTTAGCAGCCTTGATCAATTTACTTAATCTCATTAAGCCTCAGTTCCTTTACCTGAAAAGCCAAAATAATAGTAGGACCCTCTTCTTAGGGATGTTGAATCAAATTTGGAAATCAGCATAAAGCATTCAGCAGCATACTGGGCACAGAGTAAATGCTCAGTAAATATTGATGATATTATTAGGGTTTTTACAAATGTTGTGCACTTTCATTGTTTGTGACTACTTTATAAAAGTGTAATAAAGGATTTTTCTCCATTCTTTATTAACTATAAACCTTAATCAAGATACTTAGCCTTTCTTATTCCTCATATATATCCTTACATATGAGGTTTTAAAAATAGTGAAAATTGTAAGTTAATTAACCCTCAATAAACTATTTTTAGAGTAGTATTTTGCTTTCCAAATGACAATATTTAGTTACAGAGGTTCTGAGACTTGCTAGTTCTACTTTCAGAAATCTGAATTAGAAAAGGAAGTTCTGCTCTTTTTTTCTAGTCATCCTGTAACCACATTCTCCATTGCCACTGTAAAGAAATCAGAAATCTATATTAAATTAATGCATGGTGACAATAAGTCATCATAACATGCAATCTTTCGTCTAGAGGCCACATAATTTAGACCTTAGTGATTTTCAAAGACAAATAACTGCCTTTCTATCCCTGTCTCTTATATCTAATAAAGAAGATCTTTAGATATGTTAAATAATAACAGCATTCCTTTATTAGTCTTCTGGTAACTATAAATCAATTAAGTAGGTATTGCTTTCCTTATTCTTCAGATATTGAAACTGCTACTTCATTTAACTGAGGTTAAAAGTCTTGCCCAAAATGAAAAAAAAAAAAAGGCAGAAAATAGTAAATAGTGCTGCTAGGATTAAGAAAGGCAAAGAAAACAGCCTTATCCATTTCACCTGGCCATGCAGCATACAGAGCACTGCTAATAAAGATTTTTGAGGAAGTCATTATAGGAGATGTTATTTCCCAAAATGAACAATACCAGAACATGGTTTATATGGTGTTGATTTCCTCCTGCCAGGTATAATTCAAGTGATAGTTGACCCATAGGGGCTACCCCTGTTACTCTTCAGACAGCCTACAAATCTTACAGTATAAATAATGGAGGAGCTTGATGGATTCTTGTGAATTTACACATCATGCCAACTTTTCAGCAACCTAGTTGTACTTGTTTATGTGTGAATCGACACAGGCTGAAATATTTACACTGCCGATTTCTAGGAGAGGTAATAAGAGCCGTGTGGCAAAAAAAGGTCATTGAGCTCATCTACTGGGCTGAACCTTGTATAAAAGAATTGTGGGCTAGATGCATTCTAAAAGAATAATGTTTAAATCAATGCAGCTGCATTTAATATACGGTGATACCACGGGTGGTGGGATATGTTCATGTGGCTGTAGACATTTGTTGGGGGAGGAAGAGGAGATTGATTTTCGCATGTGTGTGCACACAGCTCCAGAGCAAGTGCAATTTATCTTCCAAGACTGGTATTATACAGCTTTACAAGAATTTGGTCCTTAGCATGAACTAAAGTATCTGTTGTCATGTGTAGTATTTAGATACAGAAATTAATTATGGAAAATATACAGGTTATTTTTAAGTAACCGTTTTGCTAACATAGTTGTGGAACTACAAAGGAAAAACTGTCTTTTCTAAATGATGTCAGATTCTCATTGTTTTAAGACTACACTTCCAGATTGTAGTTTCAATGGTTTGTCTACACACACGCTCCCGTGCCTTGGAGCAAATGGTTAAGGGATTGAGAATAGTGGCTAGCCTCGTCTTTAGTAGACCTCTTCTGCTGAGTATCTTGAGTCCTCGTCCTTGGATATTCCTTCCCAGAGAAGTTCAATCTTCTTGAAGTGTGCTAATTGGCATGGCTTCCTGGGTAATATGCCCACATCGTGACTTGACTACAATTAGATAGCCCAAACCTGTTAATATCAGTTAATGATAATACATGTCTTTATATGGTACCTTGGGACTTTTACTTGATGCATCAAGATTATGTGATAGAGCTGTGGTCATTTTTAATCTACTACTCCATTAAATAATACTTGTGTGCTATATTCATGTTTTGATGAGTTGTTACTGAAATTCAAACGAATGTGTATATTTGCATTAGAATAAAATATCACATGGTCTTTCTCACCATTGAAAAAGTCCCATTCAATATCATTCTGTGCCATTATTTTCTATTCTATATCATTTTGGGTTTATTTCATATCACTCATTCATCACACTTTGCAATTATTCATTTGTTTATTTATATCAACAAATAAATGAAACTTGTCCATTTTATTCACCACTGTATCAAGCACTCTGAAGGCCCTCAATAAATATATGTTGAATGAATGGATGAAATAAAATCACATTTTTTTTTGCTCTACAACTATTTTTTAAAAGGTAAACAAGAGACAGTCACTAAAATATTATAAAATAATTTTTCACAGAGAGCCAGGCTGAGAATGATAGAATATGGATGGCAATATTGTCTGTAGGGTGTGAGGAGTGAAGGGGTGTTAAATAAATATGAGAATTTCATGTGGTTCAATCTAGCCCTAATGTATCAGGTTCAAATTACATACTGAGTTAAAGACAGAAAATTCGAACTTTAAAAAAGCAGTTTTGCAATCTTCAGGCCAGACTAGAACAAGTGTAGTTCTGTGTAGAGACCTTTATCTGAAAATCAGCTTAGAGGAGGTTCCTTCTTTGTGTTTCCTTTCCTCTCATAGCAAGTTATTTTTTTTTCCATAGCAAACTTTTTGAAATTTCAAGCAGTTCTCAGTGCTCGATATAAGTGCTAATGTCTGAAACAAAAGAGAGCTTGCTGATTGTCAACTTTATGCTCTTGACTTAAGTTTCAATATCAATGGAAAGCAAATGGAAAGAGAGCTGCTGGACAAAAGGAACTAAAATAATCTTCAAAATGTTAGCTTGCTCTAGTGCAAGTAAATAGTTGCCTTACTTCTACATGGAAGGATGTTTAGGCTTTTGGTTTTTGCAAACTATATATATATATAGACAGAAACATGTATCAAATGCTTTAAATTCACCAATATATCATAATAATACTTATACCAAAAAATGAGACACAGACTGATTTTTGAAGAATTTGAAAATGGTTCTGTGATTTATGATACGTTGTTACAATAGGATCCCATCCTTGTCACAGGAGCCATTCCCTCCAATCCCCATGTCCCCACTCTCACCCCCAGAAAAGACAACTCCCATCTTATTGCTTAAAAGTGAGCGTCTTCCTTTGTATTAACCAATTATTCCTCAAGGTTAAAGGAGTTGCTAAACATATTGGTAAGAAGGTAATAATTTCACTAGTGTGGAATTATTTCACCTTCCAAGTAGCATGCAGCTTTCCTCCTTTATTTCATTCTCCTGTTCCTTTAGGCTGCTCTCCTGGAGGATCTGAAAGAAAATTAATAGGATTCTTATCTGTTTTTCTTTTTTTTTTTATTTTTCTTCCCATGTGAAAGCAAACCTAGGTCAGAATCCAGGGCCTGCTTTCCGGAATATATGTATTTAAATCTGGTAAAGAAAATTCCCCGTTTAGTCTTCATTTGTAATGCTATTGTTGTTGTTATTTGTAGATTTTTGTTTTCCAAATAACTTTTTGAATAATTCTATTGAGTTCCTCAAAATATCTAAATAGAACCTGATTGGGTTTGCATTGGATTTATAGACAAATGTAGCTAGTATTATCATTTTGGTTATGTAAAGAAATTCTACCCCAAACCCATGACATATCTCTCAATTTGTCTTTTATTAGAGTATTAAAATTTCCTCCAAACAGACCTTATTCATTCTAATTAAATTCCTAGGTACCTTGTGATTTTTGTTGCTTATGTGCATGGAAACTTATTTTTTAAAATATGTTTCTGGTTGCTTATTGTCAGCATAAAAATGCAGTATAAATTTCTAGGTTAATTTTGTTTCTAGCAGCATTTCTGAACTTTTTTATTAGTTCTAAAACTTTCTTGAATTGTTTCTTTTCTAGATAGATAATCATATATGATATGCAAATAATCCTTGACTTTTCTATAATCTTGAAAAAAAAATCATGCATTTACAGTGTCTCCTATACTGTCCTGGGAGTGAGCAACCTCAACCTATCATATTTTATAAAAGGTGCTTTGTCTTCCAACACAGTTCATCAGAAACCCTATACTTTGAAATATATGACTGAAAATATATGTCAGTGCCATCTAATTCCTTGTATTTGTTTTCAATTGGTTATGAAACAAGTATAAGGGTCAACATGTTAATTAGGATGTCCTGATTCACAATAATTTTATAGTTATTAAACTTTTATTTTTGAAAATTTAAAAATAGTATCAGAATATGCACATATCATTCTGTTGAATAAAAAACAAGACACCTATTTTACAGTATAGTCATAGATATTTAACAATAAATTTTAAAAAGACCGGAAAGCAATCCAACAAAATATTGATAATGTGATTTTGGGGTTACAGAAGATTCTGGATGATTTACTTTTTTATACTTCTTAATGTTTTCCAAGTTTACTATAACATATGAGTAGTCAAGTTATAACAAGAAAATAAAAAAAAATAAATATTTATTGAGAGAGAAAGAGGCCATGCACTTACAAGACAACTATATTTGATACTTTATGGTGATAAAATAATAACTAATTGTAAAGGAAAAGCTATTCCCCTAGGCATTATGTAGCATATTGAATAAAAACACACTCTCTGAAACCAAACTGGCTGAGATCAGTTCTCAGAACCCCATTTACTAGCTGTAAGACCTTGGGAAAACAATTTTCTCAGTGTCTTCATTTGTGACATGGGAATAATAATAGCACCCGCCTCATATAGTTGTTTTAGAAAGGTAAAGTGCTTCGAATATAAAAAGCACATGAGTTATAATAATAGATATTTATTTTAGTTAAAACCTAGATTGGAGGTGATTTTGGCTAACACATTTGAGAAATGTCTATACATTATTTGAAGCAAGATTTTGAAAATTGATAAAGGCTTTCTTTATCAATTTTTAAAATTCTGTATTTAAAAAATGTACATAAGGTAAGACCCCTTGAGATTGAGGAATTCTAAGATGCTTGAGGAGTAAATGAATATTCTATAATGGTAAGATTAAATTTGTGTAACAAAAAAGTCAAAATAATATTGTCTTAAGCAATATAGATATTTATTTATTTATTTCTCACGTAAACAAAATTCAGAAAGAAATAATCGACGGTGAGTATGTCAGCTCAGTATATTCATTAGGTACCTGGACTCCTTCTAGCTCACTGGCTCTTTGCTCCAACCAGCCAGGGAAAATAAGGAGAAGGGGGACAGTAGGGGCAAAGACTGCATATCAGATTTCTTTCACGGAGATTTCCCAAAAGCTGCTGTGCCACATTTCTGCTTCCATCTCATTGACCAGAACTTAGTCATGTGGTCATACCATTTGCAAAGGCAACTGGGAAATATTAATCTCTACTTTAGTTGGCCTTATACCTAGGTAAAAATCACTGATTGAAATATAATGAAATAACTGGAGATCCAATATTAAGGTAAATAATGAGAAGTTTCTACTTCAATAATCATATAATCAAAGAATTCTTTTATTACAAACTTGGGCTTTGGTGACTTTTGCTTCCAGCTCTGTCAGAATACCTAAATATTCTCCCCCTAAATAACTATAAACATCAGATAAAACCCAATAGAAGAAAGAAAACAAACAAACAAACAAAAAACATGGACTGAGAGGAATCTGAGAAGAAACCAAGAAGCCGAGAAGAACAAATCTGAACACAAACAAATCTGAGAACAAGCAAAGTAGGATTTGAGATGTTCATATCTCAGGGAGAAAGTAAGCATTTTCTTTTACTTTCAAGACAAGGGAATAAAGTGGTGATGTAGGGCTTTCAGCAGTCTCATGGTGTTGAGAAAATAAAAATTGATACTCAGAGCTGCTAAAGCAAAGGGCTTGCTAGGTCAAAATTCCAGAGAAAAAGGAGGAAGATAAGTGAGACTGACATTCTTTGCTGTTTTTGCACTCATGACGTGCTGAAACCTGAGGTGCACAAGAGTGCTAGAGGAGGTCATGTAAACAAGAAGCTAAGCAGAGATTTCAGCAGTATTTAGGAATTGGGGAAACAAAGATTAGAAGGGATCCTAATAAACACCTAGGCTTTCAGTTGAGATCCCTGAAAGGTATACTGTAGGAGGAAGAAATACATACACTACTATCACAAAGTCTCAAACTTGGCACTGACAATTTGAATTTCGGATTGTATTTGATTGAATCTGCTCCTACTCTAACTGCTATCCAGAAGAATGTTAAACACTCTCTGAACGATGATAGCATCATCCAGTGCCTCTACAAGTTTCCATATACATTATCCAGCATTCAGTAAAAAATTACCAACAATGCCTAAAGACTGGAAAAAGTGACAAAAAGCAATTAAAGTAAATTTAAATAAAAACAAAAGAAAACACAGACAATAAAAGGAGACACAGATGATGCAGATACTGGAGCTTTCAGATGTAGGTTTTAAAATAACTGTGAATAATATCTTCAGTAATACAGATGGTAAAAATAGGAAATTTCATTAGAGAATTGAAATCTATACAAAACATCAAAGAGGAATTTTTGAATTATAAAACAAAATTACTGAATTTAAGAACTCTATGAACATGTTTGGCAGCTGATTGGGCAAAGCAGAAGTTGATTAGTAAACCATGGAATACATCAGTAAAATATTCCCAGATTGAATCTTGGAAAAAGAAATGATGGAAAATGTCAAAAGAGATCATAAGGGACATGTTGGACATGACGGAAAGGTCTAACAGTTAATTGCCACCAAGGAGAAAAATTGTAAAATCAGCTAGAGAAACATCAAGCACTGTTCTCAAACAAGCGACATCAACACCTTGAGATGACTTTTCAAAAGATAGTATGGAAACCAGAAGACAATGGAATGACATCTTTAAATCACTGAAAGAGACTAATAATGACCTAGAATTCTTTATCCACTTAAAATTTACTTAAAAACGGACACAGAAATAAATACATTTTCAGAGAATCATAGTCTCAGAGAAGTTGCCACAGGAGGATTTGCACTAAGAAAAAGCACAGGGTTTGGGCTTAATAATACCTGTGGAGTGAATGCACATTTGTTCATTTGTTTAAAAATATTTATCTAAAATTTGCTATTGCCCAGAAAGTGTTTAGAAATTGGGTACAATTAAGGTAAACAATGTTCTAGTAAGTACTCTATTACGCATACTATCAAAGCAATTTAAAAGTAATAGAGTGCGAATATTCTTGCTGTCCTGATTTTGTGATAATCAGGGTAGGCTAAACATTTGCTATATTAGAAACCATGCATGTGTCACCAGGCCTAGTTTTTCTCCCTAGGTTTGCTTTTTAGAATGCTGGAGATAAACCAAACCTGATTTATTAAATGACCATCCTGAATGGGAAATGACTGTAACTCTAGGGATCTTTGGTCAACCTTAAGAGATATAACAGGAGGGGCCTGGCTAGATAGCTCAGTGGATAAAGAGCTCGCCGGTGTACCACATGGGAGGCCCTGGGTTCGGTTCCCGGGGACCTCTCCGAGCGGGCAGATGGCCTTGAGAAAGGCAAGCCGCCGTGGGCGGGGCAGAGCCGCCGTGGGCAAGGCAAAAAGCCGCCACGGGCAGGGCTGAGCCCCCACGGGCATGGCAAGGTCACCCGTGAAAAGCGGAGCTGCTGCCCGCGAAAGCGGAAGCCGGCAGCCCGCAAAAACATG
>PVKH010022984.1:0-13978 GCA_004027955.1 Chaetophractus vellerosus
TCTGCATTCATGGAAAACAAGTTTGTTTTTTTTTTTAAAGATACTTACATTACATAAATGTTACACAAAAAATATAGGGATTCCCATACGCCACACTTCCCACATGTCCCCCAACCTCCCACATAAACATCCTTCATTAGTGTGGCACATTAATTACAATTGATAAACACATCCTGTGGCTTTGCCATTAAGCATGGACCATAGTTTACACTGTAGACCACACATTCTCCCACACAATGCTGCATGTTATTTGATGATATAAAATCGCCCATATCTGTCATTGCAATGTCACTCAGGACAATTCCCAAGTCCCAAAAAAGCCCATGTATTACAGCTGCTTTTCCCTCTCGCTGCCCCCAGAGCCTCCAGTGGCCACTGGTTCCACATCAATCTTGTAATTTCTTCCATTGCTTAAATCACAATATGTCTATAGTAGAATACCTGTAAGTCCACTCTAATCCATAGCTCTTCCCCCCATCTTGAGGAGTCCGGGATAATGATGTCCACTCCATTTCCAATTTAGAGGGGACTTACATCCATGGGGAAGATGGATGGGATTATCCTGCCTGCAGCTGTAGACACTTTCCATTCCTTGGGATGGCCATTGTCCATCATCATCTCCCTGCCAGTTGTCCTGGGTGAGTCCAATGAGCTATAGAGTAGGAGTTGCTGCTCCACCGAGGTTTGGGCACAGCTGACATATGGACAGCCCAAAGACTCAAGTCTCTGAACATACACCTACAAACTCCAGCACCAAGTATAGGCTTGAATAGGAGGGACAGGTGAGCCATGTGCAGGGATGACATAATTGAGTCCAACTCTGTCACTCTCAGAAACACAAACTCCAAAGTAGGGCACACTGGCAAGGCACCAATCTCCGGAGCTATCTGCCCTGACATAGGACCTGGGTGTCTCCAGAGCCCTCAGGAGCCCCACTATTTGGGGTGATATCCACTTTGGAATTCTATGAGATCAAACTGAGATGTGCATAAGCGTTACCTCTGGAATGACCTCCTGACTCATTTTGAAGTCTCTTGGCCATATAAACTCATCTGTCTTTACCTTTTCCCCCTTTTATTCAAGGTCTTTTTCCAGTCACATTGCCACTTGGCACTTGGTAGCAATCCATCGGTGTCAGGGAGACTCATCCCCGGGAGTCATGTCCCACACTGGGAGGAAGGTAATGCATTCATATGCTGAGTTTGGCTCGGAGAGAGGCCACATTTGAGCAACAATGAGGCTCTCAGTAGACAACCCTTAGGCACCCCATAACAATAGGCTAAGTTTCCATTTGAGTAAAGACTCATAAGGCTATTCATCAATATCCAGGGCCCATCAGTGGATCATCCTTCTTTGCCAGTCACTGCCCCTGCACTTGGGTGACTGTTGCTGCTTCCTTAGAGAATGTGGCAGAGCTATCCGGGATGGGAATTCAGTATTCTCTTATTTATTGAGTAATTCTCCAACTACTGTGACAATGCCCCATGAACATTTGAACATTTTTATATACCTTATATTTATGCTCAGGTGAACTTCCCCCCATGCATCCCCCATCCCTGACACCCCACACCAATGATCCTACCCTGCCCTAGTTGTAACCCTTCTGTGATCCAAAGCCTCTTCAAAGATGAAGCCATTTCAATAGCTGAATACAATTAATAGGAAAATGAAATAATGACAAGTTTAAATGTAAGAGATAAAATACAAAAAAAATTTTTTTAATTAAATTAAATTAAAAGATTGGGATATTTAAAAAATGAAAAATATAAAAAAAAATTTTTGACCTTTTGCCTTCAATCACTGCAGTGATGTCCAGTCTGTACCATGGCACCTTCCCCCTCTCATTCCCCAGTGTCTCACTATTTTTCATTTTTGTTTTCAAAGAAGTTTTAAGTCCGAACAAAGTCACACACAGAATACAGGAGATTCTCATATACCCAACATCCTTCCCCTTTCCTCCTCCCCATATTAATACCTTTTTATATGTGGGTGGTAGCATTGTTATAACTGATATACAAAATAGTGAATCATAGCTACTAAACATTGTCAATGGTTTATACTATGGTTTACATTTTAGACAGTATTTTTATAAATTTTGATGATATTTGCCATATCCTGTGTCCACCACTGTATGGTAATGAAGAACATTTCCACTGACCACTAAATACCCCCTGTTTTATCTATTCTATTCCTCCCACCTCAGCCCCATGGGGCCCACAATGACCCCATGCCTTGACTCGCTGGATGACAAGATTCATAGTTACATGCTGCAAGAGGTCTTGACACACTAGTTTGTCCTCCCCTATTAGAAACCACCCTTGCTCTTGAGAGACTCCGACCTATTTCTGAACAAATCGGTCCTCCCAAAGATGGGAGTCCAACTCCTTCCAGCTCATTATGTGGGTCTCCACCCACTGATACAATACATTATGACAGAGTGAACACACACACTCCCTAGAAGCCTGCTCCAGGTGTGACCTGTCCTGAATGCCCCCCCAACCAACACCTTAAACCAATGACCTTTCCTTGTCATATTGCCATAAGAGCATTCCCACCTCTGTACTTTCAACCTCATACACACAAATCCCCAGTGTTCACCTGGTCCCTCTCCCAACCCTCCCTCCTGTGTCCTGGACCTTCTAACCCACTCTTCCCAATCTACCCACCTGTCAACCCTGCACCACTCAACCCAATAATATCACTACTCTCCTATCCTATCCTTTCAATATGCAACTATACTCTATCACTTTACCATAGATTATGTCCATGTGGGTGATGGCTCACAACCTTCTCTTCTCTTTCTATTTCTTTTAAACCTATCTTACAGACAACAGTTCTCTGAGACTGCTCAATTTCCTTAATTCATATCAGTGAGGTCATGTAATGTTCATCCTTCAAAGCCTGGCTTGCTTCACTCAACATAAGGTCTTCAAGATTCATCCATGTTATCCTGGGTGTTAGCACTTTATTCCTTCTTACAGCTGAGTAATATTCCATTGTATGTATGTACCACTTTTTTTTTATCCATTCATCTGTTGGGCACCTGGGTTGATTCCAACTTTTGGCAATAGTGAACAAAGCCGCTATGAATATTGGTGTGCATATATCTGTTTGTGACTTTGCTTCCAGTTCTTCAGGGTATATACCCAGCAGTGGAATCGCTGGATCATATAGAAGTTTTATAGTTAGTTTTTGAAGAACTGCCAAACTGTCCTCCATAGTGGCTGGATCATTCTACAATCCCACCAGCAGTGGATGAAGTTTCCCAACCCTCCACATCCTCTCCAATACTTATAGTCTGCTGTTTTTTTAATACCACCATTCTAATGGGTGTAAGATGGTATCTCATTGTAGTTTTGATTTGTATTTCTCTACTAGCTGGCGATGCTGAGCATCTTTTCATGTGCTTTTTAGCCATTTGTATTTCTTCCTTGGAGAAGTGCCATTTCAGGTCACTTGCCCATTTTTTAAATGGGTTGTTTGTCTTTTTATTTTAGAGATGTAGGATTTCCTTATATATGCAGGATATTAGGCTATTATCAGATATATGGTTACCAAATATTTTCTCCCATTGGGTAGGTTGCCTTTTTATTTTCTTGATAATATCCTTTGAGGTGCAGAAGTTTTAAATTTTGAGGAGATCCCATTTATCTATTTTTTCTTTTGATGCTTGTGCTTGGGTGTGAAGTTCATGAAACCATTTCCTATTACAAGGTCCTGTAGATGCTTCCCTGCATTATCTGCCAAGGTCTTTATGGTCTCGGCTCTTATATTTAGATCTTTGATCCATCTTGAGTTGATTTTTGTATAAAGTGTGAGATGGTGTTCCTCCCTCATTCTTTTGGATATGGATATCCAGCTCTCCAAGCACCATTTGTTGAAGAGGACATTCTCTCCCAACTGAGTGGGCTTGGTGGCCTTGTCAAATATCAGATGACTGTATATGCGAGGATCTATATTGGAACTCTCAATTCGGTTCTACTGATCAGTAAGTATATCCTTGTGCCAATACCACACAGTTTTGACTACTGTAGCTCTGTAGTATGCTTTAAAGTTAGGTAGTGTGATACCACCAACTTCAATTTCCTTTTTCAATATATCTTTGGCAATTCAGGGCCTCTTAACCTTCCAAATAAATTCTGTAGTTAGTTTTTCCAATTCATTAAAAAAATACAGTGTTGATTTTTATTGGGATTGCACTAAATCTGTAGATTAGTTTGGGTAGGATAGACATTTGATGATGTTTAGTCTTCCTGTCCATGAACAGGAAATATTCTTTCATTTATTTAAGTCTTCTTTGATTTCCTTTAACAGTGTTGTGTAGTTTTCTGTATATAAGTCCTTTACATCTTTAGTTAAATTTCTTCCTAGGTATTTGAAACTTTTACTTACTATTATAAATGGTATTTTTTTTTCTTGATTTCCTTCTCAGGTTGCTCATTATTGGTGTACAGGAATGCTACTGATTTTTGAGCACTGATCTTGTAACCTGCGACTTTACTTAACTCCTTTATAAGTTCTAGAAGCTTTGTTGTAGATTTTTCAGGGCTTTCTATGTATAGGATCATGTCGTCTGTAAATAGTGAAATTTTCACTTCTTCCTTTCCAATGTGGATGCCTTTTATATCTTTTTCTTGGCTCAGTGCTAGAGCAAGTACTTCTAGGACAATGTTAAATAAGAGTGGTGATAGTGAGCATCCTTGTCTTGTTCCTGATCTCAGAGGGAAGGCTCTTATGATTTCCCCATTGAAGATGATGTTAGCTTTGGGTTTTTCTTATATACCTTTTATCATGTTCAGAAAGTTTCCTTCTATTCCTATCTTTTGCAGTGTTTTTATCAGGAAAGAGTACTGTATCTTGTCGAATGCTTTTTCTGCATCTATAGAGATGATCATGTGATTTTTTCCTTTCAACCTGTTTATGTGGTGTATTATATTGACTGATTTTCTTATGATGAACCATCCTTGCATTCCCGAGATGAAACCCACTTAGTCATGGTGTAGAATTCATTTGATATGTTGTTGAATGCAATTAGCATGTATCTTGTTGAGATTTTAGCATCTAGGTTCTTTAGAGAAATTGGTCTGTCATTTTCCTTTCTTGTGGCATCTTTGTTTGGCTTTGGTATTAGGTTAATGTTGGCATCATAGAATGAGTTAGGCAATGTTCCTTCTACTTTTATTTTTTGGAAGAGCTTAAGCAGGATTAATGTTAGCTCTTTCCAGAATGTTTGGTAGAATTCACCTATGAAGCCATCTGGTCATGGGCTCATCTTAGTTGGGAGGTTTTTGATGACAGTCTATCTCTTTACTTGTAATTGGACTGTTGAGTTCATCAGTTTCTTCTTTCATCAGTGTAGGCTGCTTGTGAGTTTCTAGGAATTTGTTCATTTCCTCTAAATTATCATTCTTGTTGGCATATAATTTTTCAAAGTATCCTCTTATGATACTCTATTTCTGTGGGCTCAGTGGTGATACCCCCTTCCTCACTTCTCTTTTTGTATATTTGCATCTGCTCTCTTTTTCTTTGTTAGTCTGGCTAAGGGTTTGTCAATTTTATTGATCTTCTCGAAGAACCAGCTTTTGATGTTGTTTATTTTTTCTAGTGCTTTCTTATATTTTATTTCATTTAGTTCTGCTCTAATCTTTGTCTTTCCCTTCTTTCTAATTCCTCTGGGGTTAGTTTGTTTCTCCAGTTCCCCCAGGTGTGCAATTAGGTCTTCAATTTTAGCTCTTTCTTCTTTTTTTGATATATGAATTTTATGGCAATGAATTTCCCTCTCAGTACAGCTTTGGCTGCATCCCATTCTATTTGATATGCGGTGTTGTCATTTTCATTTGTTTCAAGGTAGTTACTGATTTCTTTTGAGATTTCCTCCTTGATCCACTGTTTGTCTAAGAGTGTGTTGTTTAATTTCCATATCTTTGTGCCTAATCTGGTTCTCTAGCCCTTAGTGATTTCCAATTTCATTCCATTGTAGTCAGAGAAATTACTTTGTATAATCTCAATCTTCTGAATTCATTGAGAGTTGTTCTGTGGCCTAACGTGGTCTATCTTGGAGTATGAATTATGTGCACTTGAGAGGAATGTATATCCTGCTGTATTTGGGTGCAGCATTCTGTATATATCTATTAGGTCCAGATCCTCTAATGTATTATTCAGAGTCTTTATTTATTTATTTATTCTCTGTTGAGATGTTCTGTCTAATGGTGATAATGGTGTATTAAATTTCCCCACTATAATTGTAGAGGCATTTATGTCTCCACTTAGTCTTTCCAGTGTTCACCTCATGTATTTTGAGGCACCCTGATTAAGTGCATAAATGTTTACGATTGTTCTTTCTTCTTGAAAGATTGCCCATTTTACTAATATATAGTGTTCATCATTGTCTCTTACAATAGCTTTGCATTTAAAGTCTATTTTGTCTAGTATTTGTATAGCTACTCCCACCCTTTTTTGGTTGTTTGCTTGTAAAATTGTTTTCCAGCCATTCACTTTCAGCCTCCTTGAATCCCTGGGTCTAAGGATGCATATGCATCCCTGGGTCTAAGGTGGGTTTCTTTTAGACAACATTTAGAGGGGTCATGTTACCTTATCCATTCTGCCAATCTGTGTCTCTTGACCAGTGAGTTTAATTCATTAACATTCAGTGTTATTACTCTCCAAGAATTTCTTACATCAGTCATATTTTCTTTGGGTTTATGTATGTCATATGTTGTTTTTATTTCTCTTTTTGTCTTTTTAGCTGTTCTTACACTCTCCTCCAACTCTCTCGCTCCTGTTTTTTTCCTTTCAACCTGTAAAACTTCCTTTAGTATTTCTTGAAGGGCAGGTTTCTTATTGGCATACTCTCTTAATTTCTGTTTACCTGTGAATATTTTGAATTCTCCATCATTTTTTTAAAGATTTATTTACTTTTTATTTATTTATTATATATCTCCCCCCTTTTTTGCTTGTTCTTGCTGTGTTCATTTTTGCATTCTTCTGTGTCTACTTGTATCCCTGCCTGCTCACAGCAGCTTGCCCTGCTTGCGGGGGTTTGCCCTGCCCGTGGGGGTTTGCCCTGCCCCTGGCAGCTTGCCCTGCCCGCAGCAGCTTGCCTTCTCAAGGCGGTCTGCCCACTCGAGGAGGCCCCGGGAACCAAACCTGGGGCCTCCCATGTGGTAAACTGGAGCCCTACCAATTAAGCTACAGCCAGTTCCCTCTCCATCATTTTTGAATGGCAGCTTTTCTGGATAGAGAATTCATGGCTGGAAGTTTTTATCTTTGAGTACCTTGACTATGTCTTCTTGCCTCCATGGTTTCAGGTGAGAAATCAGCACTTGATCTTATTGAGCTTCCCTTGTAAGTAATGGTTTTCTTTTCTCTTGCTGCCTTGAGTATTTTCTCTTTGTCTTGAGCATTGGACATTTTGACAAGTATATGTCTTGGAGTAGGCCTATTAGGATTTATACTGTTTGGGGTGCACTGTGCTTCCTGGACATGAACATCCATCTCCCTCAATAGGGTTGGGAGGTTTTCTGCCATTATTTAATTCAACACTCCTTCTGTCCCCTTTCCCTTTTCTTCTCCCGCTGGGATGCCTATAATGCATATGTTTGTGTGTTTTGTGTTGTCGTTTAAATCCCTAAGTCCCTGCTGGATTTTTTCTATCTTTTTATCTTTCTGTTCTACTATCTGTTTGATTTCAGATGTACTGTCTCCCACATCACCAATTCTTTCTTCTCCTGTTCAAATCTGCTGTTATGTGATTCCAGTGTCTTTTTGACTTCTTGGATTGTGTCATTCATCACCATCATATCAGTTATCTTTTTATGTATGTTTACAATTTCTTCAGTATGTTCTCCCAGTGTCTTCTTAATATACTTAATCTCTTCCTTCACTCCATTAAGTTGGTCCATGATATTTGTTTGGACAGCTCTGATTAGTTGTTCGATGGAACAAATCCAATGGTTTTTAGTTTGTTTATTGGACTGGCCCATGTCTTCCTGTTTATTAGTATGGTTTGTATCTTTTTGTTGCCCTCTGGCCATCATTTATCTTGATGGGTTTATTCAGTTGATTAGCTTCTCTCTCTGCTCTAGAGTTTTGTTTAGCTGCTGGTTTTGTGTGTGTGTTTTGTCTTTGACACTTTGTTCTTGTTGTTCTATTTCCTTGCTGTTTTCTATGTTCTGGTTTTATCCTGAGCAATCTATCTCCCTATCCAGCTCCCTCCAGATCGATGCCCCAAAGGCTCCCACTCTGTGGGCTCCCAGAACAGCTCACTTGGGCAGGATCCTGTCCCCAGTCAGCTGTCTTTTGTGAGAGAGATGGTGAGCATCCACTTAAACCAATGCCATCTTGCCTTCGGGCCCAAGTTGGGTTTTTTTTAAAGCTTTCTTTTAAAAAATATTTTTATTGTGGTAACATAAAATTTGCTATTTTAACCATTTCTAAATGGTACACATTTCAGTGTACAATTCAGGGGGCATTAATTACATTTACAAAGTTGTGCAACAATTACTGCTGTTCATCACCAAAACTTTTTTTTGTTGTTCCATCAATATTCATTTTTTTATAATTTTTTTAAAAAGTAGCTTTAAATTACATAAATGTTACATAAAAATATATAGGGGCTTCCCATATGTCCCACTCCTTCCCACTCCCACATTTTCCCACATTATCAACATCCTTCATTAGTGTGGTATATTTTTTACAATTGATGAACACATATTGAAGCATTGCTTACATTATAGTTTACACTCTGTCCTGCACAAAATCTTGTGGTTATGACGAAATATACAAGGCCTGTATCTGTCACTGCAATGTCATGCAGGACAAATCCAATGTCCCAAAAATACCCCCATATTACACTTATTCTTCCCTCTCCCAAATCTCAGTACCTCTGATAGCCATTGCCTTTATATCAATAAGAGTTCTTCCATTGCTAGAATAATAAGTCTATAATAGAATAACTGTAATTCTACTTTAGTCCATTGTTCATTCTGCAATCTTGAGGATTTTGGGATAGTGATGCCCACTCTGCTTCTAATTGAGAGGGAGCTTAGATCTCATGGGGCAGATGGCTGGCACTATCTTGCTTGCAGTTGCAGACACTGTCTGTTCCTTGGGATGGGTGTTGTCCATCATCATCTCCTTGTTAGTTGTCCTGGGTGAGTTCAATGAACTATAGAGTGGGTATTGCGGTTCTGCTGAAATTCAGGGCATAACTGGCATACTAATGGGGAAATCAAGTTTTGATTTCCCGTCACTTGCCTCTCCTGGAGAGATGTTCAACAAAGTGGTGTCAAGTCCCATATTTGGAGGAGAAACTTTCTCATCCTTATCAATGAAATAGGCACAGTGGTGACTGTACACTTGTCTTGCCAGGTTGTTGAAAGCATTCCTTGTCTATAAAAAGGTAGTCATTATTTTGCTGTGCATTTATCAAAGAACTTTCCCTTTCACCTCCCCTGCTAGAACCCAAGTGCCTGAAGAACAGGCATTCTCTTTACTCATGTTTCAGTCTCCTACAGTTTCTAGCCCAATGCCTGGTGCATCAGTGGCAGAATTTCTAAAAATGGCCAGGAAAAGGAAGTCTCTGCTGTTGGGAAGCTGATGTAACTGTGAACCTGGGGACTCAATGGAAAAATGCCTAAGCAGTCTAAATTATCATTCAGCAAACTGCAATTGAGACGGTGAAGGCCCCGATGGACACTGGTCAGTTCTCTTTTACTGAGATCCCACCCGATGCTCACTAATAGTTGAATTATTAACTGTCATTCACTGAAAGTGACTAGTGTACTACTTGGACATAAACTTATGGAGAATTTCATAAGTTAATCTAATGACATAATGGGTAAGAATGTGGACTTTAGAGACAGGCTTCCTGGGTTTAAATCCCATTCTGGTTGTTAACTCTGTGATCTTAGGCAAGTCCTTTAATTGCCTTATGCCTCAGTTTAAAACAAGTACACTATTCTATCTCCATTATAGGATTGTAAGGGTCAAATTGGATAATTCCTGTAAAGTACCTAGTTTATTTACTAATAGCGCTATTATATGATTCAGGCTTGGGAATACATGGCATAGTCTGAAGTACTTGAGTTAATGTTTTCATACAAAGTTATTGGAAGTTTGGGGAAACCTTTGGAAGTTATTTTATAGTAAGAAAAATGACAGCTACTCACATGCTAGTTTACACCAACCAAGCAGAATGCCTGGTTTGGTTTTAGAGAAGCACACTTGAACTTCTTCAAACCTCTAGCATGAATTCCATATGACAGCAACACAAATATCCCATGCATAGCGTTTCCCAGAAAGAGTCGTGTTTTCCTGGAGTTATAGGCATTGAATTCCTTCTCCCAAGCCTGTCTGCATCCACATGTGGCACAGTGGGGGTTTCAGTGGTGCTGCAGGCCAATGTTTGTGGGTAAAAACCATGTAAACAGGTATTTCCCCTCAGGAGTCTGTTTCAGAATTGAGAGAAGTTCCTACTCCAAGCTATCAAATGGGTGAATTACAATGAAAAGCCCACCCCACTTAAACTCTGACACTATGTCAGGCATTAAATAAAGTACTTGTACGCAATACTTACTCTCTAGTACTATACTAGTTTCACCAAGTTAATCATCTCTGTCCTGTGAAATGTTTCTCTTTACCAAGAAACAGTATGGAAAATTATGCACCACAACATAATACTTTGGGAAATCCCATAGACCATTGATTCTAGGGAGGCAGGCATTTAGAAATTTTATGTTTAAGACATGTCACTTTACATATAAAAGAGTTTCTAATGAATTCAGAGAAACATAAAATAAGCTACAGCTGAGCGGTGAGCCTGGGTTGTGCATCTGGTAATGGCACCGTGTTTATTGGCCACTAAAAGGGCCAGGGGTTCTCTGAACTGCGCTTTAATGAAAGCTGGAAGTACTTCCCTAACCTGTCCATAGATGTAATTGTGGCTAGGAGGAATTTTATCATACACTCACTTGGAAACAACAGTTGGATATCTCACTATGCTCAGTTTTACTAAAAATCCACTTTGTATGCAACCTTGACCTTTTAGAATAAAACGGAAACAAGACCAATGAAATAACACTATCAGGGTGGTCATCTGAATTCCATCTGACCTGACAGAGGACAAACTTCAAAAGAATTCACAGCTCGCTTTTATAACTCATTAATATGAGAAGCTTCGAAACATTCTACAAGTTCCTATTGTAGAGTAGTCTTCCACAACATATCCTACTGACTTATTTTATATACTTTTAAGGAGAATCTAAGATTATTTAAATCATTTAGTTTGAATGCACAAGTTACTCAAAACAATACTTTACAGACTCAAAAAATATAAACTAAAATTTTAAACAGCATTTTCCCTGATATATTCATAGAAAAAGAGAAAGAATTCTTCCAATTAGGTGAAAATTAGAACACATATCTTTAAAAAAATATTTCATGCATTAGATGATCACAAATTAAAGCATGTTTGAAAACTAAGAAAAAGGTTTCAAGAACGTCTGTGTATTATTATTCCATTATCCCAGGAGAGCCACAACTTTTTATGGTTCATCTGGGGCCTGAACCCAAAACAAATATAAAGACAGTAAATTACTCCAGCAGGTACTGGATGTCTTTATCAGATTTACCGAGCGTCAAGGAAGGAAAAGCAAAATCACTTGAATATCAAGGGATCAGTTCTCCGAATGTGTGAATTTTTTACTGGAAATTTTTTCTATCACACCCAAACATGCCCCTCCTTTAATATCTATTTATTTCGGAGGGAGGGAGGCAATGTTCACAGGTGGTTCAGGCAAAAGCTAGATTCCATTTATGAAATGGACAACTAGCACCTGTTGTGGGTTGGGCAAAATAACCCTTAAGGCTCCTTTCCATCCCCAATTTCAGAATTCCATTTCAAGTTTATCTATGGGTTTTACAGCTGTTTTTTTCTGAATTATTGCTTAGTGGTTGCTGTAGGGTTTAAAACGTGCATCCTTAGCTTTTCACTGTCTATTAGAGTTAATATTGTGCTACCTTGCATAAAATGTAAGAATTTTGCAATCCTAAAGTTGTCACTACATATATTATAAACCCTCCACGACAATGTTATTTTTGCTTTAAACCAAAGGTTTACAAACTTTTTCCATAAAAGGCCAGATAGTAAATATTTTCAGCTCTGTGGACCTTACAGTTTCCATCACAGCTACTCAGCTGACTTTTGCAGCACAAAAGCAGCCTTAGATAATACATAAGGGAATGAGTGTGGCTGTATTCCAATAAAACTTTATTTACAAAAGCAAGCAGTGGGCTGGATTTGGCCCACAGGCAGTGTTTTGCCAACCATTACTTTAAACAGTAATATGTATTTTGAATAAATTAAGAGAAAAATAGACTTTTGTGTTTACCTTCATTTTTTCCTGAAGATGTGAGCTTTTGCCCGTTATCATTTTCCCTTCAACCTGAAGACTGCCTTAGCACAGGTCTGCTGGTGATTGATGCTTTTTGTTTTCTTTTATCTGAAAATCTTTATTTCACCTTCATTCTTGAATGATGTTTTCACAGGATATAAAATTATAATTCAATAGTTGTTTTGCTTTGTTAGGTTTTGTTTACCTTCCAGCACTTAAAAGATATTGTTTAACTGTCTTCTGGTCTCCGTTGCTTCTGATGTCACCAGCAGTCATTTGAGTTGTTCCTCCCTTCCATCACTACAAATGCATTATTCTAGCTATGCCTATTGCCCAGATATGGCTCCTTCTAAGGCCCACTTAAGACTGCTGCTCCTGCTCACAGGAGACTGGGCAGTATGGTGTGTAACTTATTGGCCTAAACCATTTGTTCTCTGGATGCCAGGCTGCTAGCACCACCTCACATGGTGGAGGGTCTTTCCAGATTCTCCACCCCTCACTTCCCCACTGCAGGAGGTGAGCTCCTTGCATCCATTGACTGGGTTGGTCCCACCCAGGACAATTTTCAGGGCACAGCCCATTAGGCTCAATAAGTCAGCCCCAATGCCACCCACTTTGTGACACACATTTTGTTGATGGACATGAGTCCCCTGTGAAGACCTGAAGTCTGATCAAGTCTGTATTAGTTAGGACTCTTTTGGGTGTAAGTGACAGAAACCCAAACTCAAATGGGTTTAAATGGGAATAAAAAGGGTTTTATTGTATCGTGGAAAGTTCTGAAAAGTCCAGAGGTAGCACTTGCATTAGGCGTGGCTGCACCCAGGGTCCCAATGAAGCCACAGAGGTCCACCTTTTTGCTCTCACTCTCACTCTTTTGCTCTCCTTTCTGCCTTGCCAGCTTCATTCCCAAGTCCCTCCTTTGGAGGGTCCGCATAGCTTCAAGGAAACTCCTGGCTCAGGTCCACAACCAAGCAGTCCCAGAGGAAAGAGAAAATTATTTGTGCCAAGGTCCTACCTGCCCTTACTTGACGCTAATCACCGAGATCCAGAGAATATCTATGCGCCAAGCCTGGGTATGTCACGGTTTGGCATGGGGTGCCTCTAAAGAAAGCTGAGGTGCTGGTATTAGAATAAAGTGAAATGATACAGGGCAAGCAGAAACCACCCACAACCATCCCAAAGTCTTGCAGTCTTTTAAGCAGAACTTTTGCCCAGAATTTTTGTCTCATATTTATGCCCCTTCCCATAGTTTGGATTCTGCTAGAAGCAGACCCTAAGGCAAGGATGTGGGTACAAGGAGTTTATCTGGAAAATGATCCCAGGAAGCATGGAAGGGGAGCGGGGATGAGACAGTGAAGGGGGAAAGCCATCATAGGGTGGGTTAAGAAGCAATTTATTGCAGTGGGCAGTGGGATTCTGTCCCTTTGGGGTCCTTTGGGGCTTAGTGTGAAAAATGCCTCAGAGTTGTCCCACCCTAAGAGTAAGAAAGCTGGGAAATTACCACAAACTTAGTAACTTAATACAAATTTATTATCTTACAGTTCTGGAGGGCAGAAGTCCAAAATGGGTTTCACTGGCCTAAAATC
>PVKH010022985.1:0-13960 GCA_004027955.1 Chaetophractus vellerosus
CTTAGCACCATTTTGATGAGGGACAATATATGTATTTTTTAATTCTCTCAATTCAATGTTGTCACACTAAAATCTAAAGTAGACACTTTATTATTATTATTTTCACTAATATTAGTATTGTGTACAGGCCATTAGAATTGAACTTTCCTTTTGTTCCTAAGCCAAGAAAGGTTTATTTTTGTTGATCTTCTTGGCTTCGTGTAAAATCTATCTTTTGAATTTGGCATTCCCCAGTGACTAAGTGGTGAATTATGCTGTCTGGAAAGTTATCATGTGTTCCACTGTGGTTTTGGTTCAGTAAGTTTTTATGTGTTTTTACAAATTTTGTACACATACTAGGAGGCTTCTTGGCATCACCTACATTTTGAAATTCAGTAGAATAGATATGAGTCATTAAACGTAGGTTTTCAATTCTAAATTCAGCATTTAAACATATATATAAATATATGTATATATGAAAAAATTTCTGAATTTTGGAACAGAGACTAATTTGGCAAAGATTTTACTAATATTTCAAAAAAGCAGCTTACTCTGCAGCTCATTTGATTAAATGCCCTTTAGGCCACAAGAAGCATATTTTGAATGTGAGCTCTGGAACTTAGGGGAAGTGTACTTAATATTCTGAATATTTGCTTTGCATATCTAGTGGCTGGATAAGACCAATGCTAATTGATTTAACCTATTCCTGGGAAAACTCTCAAGCTTATAGTCAACTTGAATTTAACAACAGTACAGTGAAATGTTACAAGGTTTGTTTGGAAAAGGAGAAAAATTCATTTTTTAATAAAGCATAGCTCTTTCGAGCACATAAAAGATGTATTTGCTAATCTTTTTTCCCTTCCATTTGGCAATCTTAAGTAATCCACTTGAAAAATAAAGCCAAATGGCATACTCTACCCAAAGTTCAATTTATAGTGAAATAAGACCCTCTAATTCTCACAAGCACAATTAGCTATCCAAATTGACTGCCAATCACACAAGTAAATTAATAACAAACAAAGACATTTTATGATTATTAAAGGTAAAAAAATTACTAAATATTCAGGATTATGTAACATGCGTGTTGGAAATTGCTTCTGAGCTTGAAAAATGCCAGCTTCAGTTGGGAAGTCACATACATATGCATTAGAACTGTTTTAATAAAGGGTATTATTTTGTGCATAATCACAATAAGACTGTTATGACAGAGGCATACAAAAGTTTGAGGTATAGCGTTCTTGATTCTATTGTTATCTTCTGTCTTATGGTACCTTCTTTTTGATCATGGTTTTTTTTCCTTCTGCCAAAAGATGTCAACAATTCTTGTCTACTACCACCTCAAAATGTTGTTAGGGCTCTCATATTTTGCTTGTTAATCCCTTGAGATTTTTGGATGAAAGAACCATAAAAATTCAAAATGTTTTTCTAGCTGGGGGTTTCCAAAATTCGTCCCTTTGAGGGAGCCACCCACTTGGATATTGAATACGCGTCCTGTGTAATGTGGAAAAAATGGTTGGTGAAAATTTGCTCTTTTAGCATTACCAAAAAACAGACGTCTTTATTGTTTAGAAAGTGAAACACACCCATTGGGAATCACTTCATAATTTTTTTTTTGAGTGAATGAAAACATCACAAGTTGAACTGATGAAATGCAGGATAAGTGCAAACAGACTACACCCTTCCTCTTTCAGTCACAAGGAACAGTGGTCTGCCAACTCTCCCCATCGCACCCTCCCTGTCTAGCAAAGGGCCCTAGTTGGCTCACAAACCATGTCCATATCTGAGCCACAACTAATCATGCCACTGTTGAGTCACCAACAGAAAATCCCACAGACTGGTTGCTTTCTTCTTTGTGGTATAGGGCAGTGATTTGAAAAAGAATCCTTTCCCTGTCATTTTTTCTCTTTTCTTCTGAGTCATTTCCCCCCTTTTTCTTACTCACTTTCATTTCTTCCAACTTTTAATTATCATCCCCCTCTTAACACATCCTTTTCTAATCTCAAGAGCTATTTTAAAAGGATGCTTGCTCACCAGATGCAATTCTCCAAGGGCTCATTTGGAAAAAATAACAATCTCTTTCTGTCCTTCCAACTGCCAAAAGTGATCATGAGTCATGATTTTGACTCAATTGACAGAAACACATCATATAAATAGTTGGCCTTTCCCAGAGATGTTTCTTAGCTGCCATTCCATCTTGTTGATTTCAACTGACTGTTAAGATGCAGTATTTTACCAGAGTAGCCTACCTGGCCATTATGTCCTTTGTATTCCTTCTGTTTCTGTTACATGTGGCTAAAGCAATCAGATCAAGTGGGTGGCAAGCAAAAAAAGTGGCTGTCAGTGAGTATTCTAACTCTAGAGTATCTTGTTTAGAACATTCTTATGAATTTACAGTCTCAAAATTGGACTGGGTTCCACATGCTAAATCAGGAAGAAGATAACCTAGTTTCTAAATAATAATAATAATTTAAGGTCATACTATTCCTTAATAATTTTGTTATTGCAACTCAATCTTAAGTACTTGGGAATCATGGAGAGGAACTTGTTTTCATTAGATACAAAATTGGATTTCTTACTATATTAAGTTTAGAAGACCCAAAATGAATTATTGGTGGTATTCACTATTTATTGTGTCAAAGCAAAATTTTAAAAAAGTTTAAGAGAGGTGACTCATATAAATATAGAATAATCATGTCAAAGATTTATTTAACTCATTAATGAGGTATACCAGTCTGAAAGTTCAATTAGGTAATCAGAATCAGTAGGATGTAAGGACAAACACACATAAATATATTTATTTGTTAGGTTGTCCATTTATCTATCTATCTATCTATCTTTCTGTCTGTCTGTCTACCTATCTATCTATCTATTTATTTATTTATTTATTACAAAGAATTGGCTAACTCTCGGCTGAACAAATCTGAGGTTCTGTAGGACAGAAAGTCAAAAAAGGAATGATCATGAGTAGGCTAGAAACCCAGGGGCATGGAACAAAGCTTCTTCTTCACAGTCATTCAGGAAAGGAAGATCTCTAGCAGGCTGGAACCTTAAGGACCAAAGCTGCTCCTCAGTGAAGACAAGTGATTTTTTAAGGCCATTCTCCTGAATAAGTCAGGCCCACCCAGAAAAATGTCCCTAACTTAAAGTCAACTGATTAGAAACTTTTTTTTGCAAAGTCCCCTTACAGCAGCACCTACATTAGAGTTTGACTGAATAACTGAAAGAATATGTGCACACACTACACAATGGCTGCCAATATCCTTCTGTCTTCTGGCTCTCACCGGAGAAAATCTCTTGTAGCCCACCGTATGTAGAAATACACTAAAAAGGCAATTCTGTGGAATGTAGTTCATCCTGGCCACCTTGACATACTGCAAAACCATACATGACTATTTATAGGCTCTAAAAAATGTTGGTTTAGTATTGCTAAATCATATACAAAACTGATTAATGCCCAATAAGGCAACAAAACTATAACCTTTTGAGTTATCTTTTCTGTCACACAGAAATAAATTACATCTCTACTAGACACAAATTTACAACTTATATAACTTCATAGACTATGAGCCCTAATAAACAACAAGTCAAATAAAGGTCCATAGGCCTATGTAATTAAATGATCCTTGCATGGGTCTATTACAGTGTTTCTGTACAACTTTGAAAGGAAGTAAAGACCTCCTTTTGTTTTATGTACAAGTTTTGGATAAATTTTTTAACAACCTGTTAAATATTTTACCTCTTTTCATTACTAACCTGATAAACTTTCCTTGAGAATTAAAAATTTCCTGAAATATTTTCCTACATGTGCTTAATTAAAAAATAACTGTCAATTTTGCTGCTTAATGCTGGTACCTTGTGGTCTTCTCTAATCTAGATACATGTCATGTATAGCCCATTAGGGCCTAGGCCTGCCTATCATTGGAGTAGCTCTGAGTATGTGGAAGATGACTCCCAAATTCCTAGTTATATTGGTCCCTTGAATGTACAGGCCTCAAGAAATTATAAAGGAGGAAAGGAGAAGATCATTATTTTATTTACAGGCCCTGACCAAGGGTGATGGATGGAAGAATATTTAGGAAGGACATTAGGTGGGCATTAGAAATAATTAAAATGGGGAAGGAGAGGTTCATTATTTTTTATTTGTGCAAAATATTTTCCATAAAAATTAAGGTATAGACTCGAACTTGAAAACTGTCAATTGGCTCTTAACAAAGATTTATTTATAATTTTCTAATGTTATATGTTTCACTGCTAGAACAAAGAAAATGGTCTGTCTTGAAAATTTATTGCTAGTAAACTTATATTACTGATTTGAATGCAGTTGATTTTTTTTCTTTTATTCTAAACTGAGGACATTATAGGTTATATTTATATTTGAATTATTCAGTAAATGTTTCTAAGCATACAGGTCAAATATGCCTTTAAAAATGTTGATAAAACCATCTATGCAGAGATACTGCCTTACTTGTCATAAAACTGAGCAAACAGTTTGTAATAGACTTTCTACACTTTTTATTGATATGTTTAAGGACAATCATTTAAAATAATGTTCACCTCTCACGACAATGAAGACATTCAAATTTTGAACTACAAATATTAGTGAAATGAACAAATTCATATTCAGATATCTTAGCAGGTTATTGCAACACCTGCATAAAGAAAATATAACACATTTCTCTCCACTCTGACTTCTTCCCCAGTAATCCTCCAATAAGCTGGAGGAATAGATATAAAATGAAAGGATTTTACTTTCTGGCTGAAAATGCCTCCACGATGTACATTATCTACTAGATCAATAACACCTACATAAACATGGTAGACAAGGACCTTCATGGTCTGAGCCTTATTTTCTCCCCAATTTCAGTTTTGGCCTGCACAGTCAGTATCTATGTGCAGTATAAGTCCACTGAAAGCAAAAGACTAGACAGTCTCCAAATCTCCAAATGAGCCATGCCGTATCATATTTCAAATTCCTCCTGCAAGAAATGCCCTTCACCCACTTGTCTTCACGGAAAGCTTCTATTCATTCTTTAAAACCAAGCTTAGAGTCTCTCCCTCTGAGAAACCTTTCAGTGTCCCTGCCTATTCAAATATAGCCTTATAGACTCTAACGACCCCTTTAAAAGGCTTTTGTGGAAGTCATTGCCTTCCCCTTGTTCTCAGCATCTAGTTGAGGGTTCGGTTAAGTAATAGTTGCCTACACACAATAAACGTTTGTTGAATAATGAATATCATCAGTTCCTCTGAGGCAATGCTAGATTTCAGTAAGTAAGGTAGGTAAGAAGAGAAATCATTCACCTGAGGTCATAGTCATTTTATTATCTCTACTTATTAGTGGGTCTCATGCTTTAGCCTGCATCTGAGTCACCTTATCAAAACACAGCTTGCTTGGACCCTACCAGAGTTTCAGATTCACTAGGTTCTGGGTAGAGCCCAAAAATCTGTGTCCAGGTGATGCTGCTCCCCAGCGCCCCGCTTTTTGAACCACTGCTCTATATCAACGCAAAGACCATGGTGCAGAAAGGAACTACGTGTATTTCATAGACTGTTATCTAATTGATAATGTTTTCATTGTAAAGAAAAATCTTAGTACAAGATATCGTTGGTTCTGTTACCTTCAAAAGCAAAAGAAATGGAAAGATATGGATATATTTCAGTAAAGAAGAGGAGTATTCCTGATTTTTCATCTTACTCATAAATTTATCACCAGTGGTTATGCAATAATTTTACCAAGGTGCATTTAAAACAATTCTGTTAACTTTTTTGAGGGTGGTGGTGGTGATTCTCATAACCATCTACGTTCCTATGAAAGCAATTAAGCCTCTCCCCAGAAAATTGTACAAACATTTTAAGTTTGTCATATTATTTCAGGTGGTCCCTGGACTCTCCTGAATCATACATAGACCCACATTAAGAATCCTTGCTTTTAAACTTGTCTTAAATTGGGAAGAAGAGATCGCAGACTTAAAATGGGGGCATTTAAAAAAAAATCAGTATGTGCAGGTTCAGAGAAATAAACAAAAGTATGTTAAGCCCCAAAGGTAAGATGCACTACACTTATATAGTGTTTGCTATATCCAAGCCCTTCTAGGTGTTTCTATATCAATTAACTCTGAATCCTCACAATAGCCCTACAAGTCAATAGTATTGTTTTCTTCATCTCAGTGATAAGAAAATGAGGCACAGAAAGTTTAAATGACTTGTCTAGTGTCACATAACTAGTGGATGGGAGAGCCAGGATTTGAATCCAGACAATTTGACTCTTAAAACCCATGCTTTTAACCATGCTTGTCTGAACGCTTTACCGCCTCTGTGGGTCATTCAGCATAATGTTGAATGAGCTGAAAGAACCTGGAACTATTTGAAGTAGGAGGCTGGAAGTCTGTCCATTTATTTTTTCCTTCTGATTTCATAAAGACAGTGAAGTTTACAAATACAACTCCCAATTGACAAATTGTAAATTCTACCTTCCTAAGTGACTTTGAGTAAGTGGGATATATATCTTTTCTTATCTAATGGAGTCGTTGAATATCTGCTTTGTTACTTTTTTTTAGAAACTCATAATTTATTGAAATAGAAGATTTTTAAACATTATAAGTTACTGACAAAAATTGTTGAGAAATATGTCTTCTTAGAACATATAATCATGGAAAGCTGATCTAACATTTTTCACATATTTATTTACTGCTAATTGTAAATAAATTTAATTTTTATTGAACATTCGTTTCACATACATGTAAATGCAAGTATCTTCCACATCAGTGATAAAGTAGAGATAACATGATGTTATGTATGCCTGATTATTATTTTCTCAGTGCTGTTTCCTATCAAGCTACTTAGAAAATTTGAGAATTACTTAGAGATGGGTTATAATAAGATAACAACAAAAATATTATCTTTAGGTTCCATCATTTTCACAAACATCAACAGTTTCTAGTAAAATATAAAACTATGAGTACTCTCTATTATATTTTAATAACTATAGTATGAGAGTTAAAACAGTTTAGGCACAACACAGAGGAGCCATATGCACTGTAAGGCAATGATGTCAGAACAACCTTTGTGGCCTTTTATTAGCAATTCTGATTTCTAACAATCTTTACTACCAGTTTTCACAACTCTCCTTCTGCTTTCTTCTCCTTCTTCTTCTTCCTCCTCCTCTTCTTTTTTCTTTTTGTTTTTCCCTGCACTCAAGTCTTGGACAAGAGCTCTTGGCCACTGGGATTCATCTCCACCAGACAACATGAAACAAAACTTCCGTCTGGTTCTGTACTTTAGCTGTTCCTGGCCAGAATTCAATTATATATGACACATGGCTGTTTCACATTCAATAGGATTTTTTTTTTAAAGTTTGCTTCCAAGGAAACACTTGTTGATTACTAATAGGTACTATTTGGGACTCTAAACATATGGAATTTAGACGGGTCCACTCTATGACTTTTCCTCTTCATATATGACCAGGTTATCGAAGAATCGGAGTGCTAGATGTGGGATATAAACAGAATGTTGATTAATTCTTCTCCAATGATTGCCTTCCATCCTGCTTTTGAATTTGCATTCCCTCTGTCTTGAGTGCACCTGAGTAGGCATGGAAGGTTTAGCTGCTTACATAAATTGAATAATCCAAATCAAATAAGAAATCCATTCTCACATTTAATTGACAGATTCTTTCTCCCTGTTTCCACTCTCCCACTCCTTCCCCTGACTTGATTGGTATGACCTGCATGTAGATAGTATAATTTGTTCCTTAATTTTTGTTTACCATTTTTCCTTGTATTGCTGGCTCCTGTGAGTGTGAAAAAGGCTTTAGAGGAAGAGGGGCAAAAACTTAATGTCTGTGGTGCTGTTAAAATCTACTTTATACCCTCTGTTTGATCATTGTTCAAATGCTCTCTTACTTTTAGGATATATCTGTGGGCTTTTGGAGACTGTCTATTGAGATCCCCACACAGAACAGTTTTCTTATATGGGAAATATACTTTGTCTAATCACTAGACATGCTTCTTCAGTTTTGGTCCTTCCTCCCCCTGGGAAAATGGCATTCTATTAAAGGTGGATTCCCTCAATGTGTGGGGGGGTCACCTTCTTGGACAAGGTCCTTTAAAGAAACCTTGGGTCAAAGTAATTTCCAGAATTTCTACTTGCTTTATGTGAAATCACTGTGCTAGAAATTGGGTAGTTGTGCACCAACCCATTCCTTTTCTTCCTGGGTGCACAACTCTTCTGCATTTCCCAGCCTTCCTTACATTTGATATGGACATGTGAATGAGTTCTAACCAATAGAATGTGAGTGTAAGTGCCATTTCCAGCTTGATCAATTAAATTTCTCAGGTAGAAACCTCCATATTCTTGTCACATCTGCCTCCTTGAGGCAGAGTAGGATAGACTTTGGAAAGCACCTTTGAAAATGACAGAACTTCTCTCTAAGCCAAACTCAGCATATAAATGCATTACCTTCCCTGCAGTGTGGGACATGACTCCCAGGGATGAGCCTCCCTGGCACTGAGGGATTACTATCAAGCACCAGCTGGTGAAACAACTGGAAAAAGACCTTGAATAAAAGGGGGGGGGGAAGGTAAAGACAAATGAGTGTATATGGCAGAGACTTCAAAGTGAGTTGGGAGGCCATCAGAGAGGGAATGCTTATGCATGTCTCAGCAGGATCTCATAGATGGCCAAGGTAGATACTACCCCAAATAGTGGGGATCCTGAGGGCTCTGTAGACACCCAGGACCTACAGTCATGGAAGATAGCTCTGGAGTTTGGTGTCTTGCCAGTGACCCTACTGTGGAGTTTGTGCTCCCAAGTGTGACAGAGTTGGACTCAGATGTGACTTCTCTACACATGTCTCTTCTGTCCCTTTTAGTTGAACCTATAGTTGGTGCTGGAATTGGTAGGTTTACATCCAAGAGACTTTAATCTCTGGGCTGTCCATGTGCCAGCTGGGCCTGAAATTCAGTGGAGTTCCAATACCTACTCTCCAGTTCATTGGACTCACCCAGGACAACTAATAAGGAGATGATGATAGACAATGACCATCTGAAGGAACCGAGAGAGTCTGCAACTGCAAGCAAGACAGTCCCATCCATCTGCCCCTTGGGATCAAAGGCTTCTCTCAATTAGAGGTGGAGTGGGCAACACCATCCCAGAATCCTCAGGATTGAGGTATGAACTATGGACTAAAGTAGACTTACTGGTATTCTATTATAGACTTATTGTGATTCTAGCAATGGAAGAAACTATATCATTCATGTGGAGGCAGTGACCACTAGAAGTTCTGAGGGCAGGGAGAGGGAAATACAGGTGAAATATGGGGGCATTTTGGGGACTTGGGAATTTTACTGAATGACATTACAATGACAGATATGGGCCATTACATATCTGACTATAACCTACAAAATTGTGCAGAACAGGGTGTAAACTACAATGTAAACTATAATCCTTTCTTAGTGGCAATGCTCTAAAAGGTTTTCATCCATTGTAACAAATGTGCCACAGTAATGAAAGATGTTGTTAATGTGGGAAAATGTGGGAGGTGTAGGCAGTGGGGCACATGGGCATCCCCTATATTTTTATTTAACATTTATGTAATCTAAATACCTTTTTAAAAATAATATATATATATATATATATATATACACACACACACACACACACACACATATATATAAAGAAAATGATGGAACTGCCTGGGTTCAATTAAAAGAGAGCTACTTGCTTTTTTGTAATTTTCATGAGCAAGAAATAAACTTCTATCATATTTGAACTATTATACATTTTATGGTAGCTAATGATACCTTAACTAATTCACACATGCATTCTTACTAGGGTTGTCAAATTTAGCAAATAAATATACAAGCACCCAGTTAAAACTGAGTTTCAGGTAAACAATAAAAATAAAAATTGTTGAGAAACATGGCTTCTTATAACATATAATCATGTAAAACTGATCTAACATTTTTCCAATATTTAAACATTTAAAATAATTATTTCCTGACCAATACTTGGACATATTTAGACTAACAATTATTAGTTTATCTGAAATTCAAATTTAATTGGGCTTGTCATATTTTTCTGCCAGCCCTAATTCTTACCATATTAAAATTGGGCACTTATGTCACTTCCACTATTTCCTTCTCTTGTTTTTCCACTTTTTCTGGGTGCTCCAACTGGAATCTAATATTCAGAAAGTAGTAAAAGAGAATCAGATTTTAGCCTCTATATTTATATATGCCTTGAAACTCCAGGGGATACTTGTCAGTCTCTTCTAAGAACTTTCCCACCCAAATCTGCTTAAGCATTCTGGCACAAGTTTCTCCAGCTCAGCAACCATCCATCTTGGGAATGTTATATAAGCCTTCTCCCAGGAAGCACCTGATCTCTAGGCATGATTCTCTTAGAAACCAGGTGGTTCTGTTTGGAGCAAAGAATGCCACAGTGTTCCTTAATAATCATACAACTCAACACTCAGATTAATTGTTTCCTCTGATGAACTTGAGCCTTTTTCTTATTCATACTGGAAGGAGTGGTGGTGTAAAGGAAGCAGAAAGGTCTGGCCAAATCTTAATAAACCTTGTGAGAATGTTTCTAGAAGCTCCTTTTCAGAATGTGGAGAAGTTTATTACCTTTCATTCTTCAGCAGGAAATCTGAAATTTCCATTTGATATCCAATGACACATTTGTAGATCATCCGAAAAATTGGGAAAATGTGGCACTCAATTGTATATTCTAAATTACACTTCAATAGAATAACATTAGACAGCCAAATATTTTAAAAGTATCTTTTGCCCAGCATAACCCTATGTCCTTGAATTCATATCTTTGGGAACATAAAACTTGGTAAAGATGACTATAGCTTACCAAAAACTGTGGCAACCCACATACTATCTGTTTTGTGCTTCAGTTATGGGCTTTACAGTGTACTTTCTGGTGTCATAATATACTATTGGGCAAATAAAATGCTAACTATTGGAGTTTTGTTTTATTTTTTTCCACATATTTAAATAACCTTTACATCCCCCAAAGTCTGATTTCTTCCTAGGAAGGAAATTATATTTCTTCAAACAAACATAAAGCACTAGAACCTCACATTGAATATAATAATTTTTCAATAGCTCAAAGGAAATAATGCCCAGAAAAGTAAGAGAAACACATACTTTAAAACTGATTTGAATGAGAAATATAATTTTAAATACTATATTATGTGAAAGATAAGAAACTGAAGTTCAAAAAGAAATTACAAAGCAGACAACAAGCTTAAGTCAGAGACAAACATTTACACTGTTAACATTAATTTTTTGGTATCAGATCTTAGAGCCACTGGGAAAAAATGAAAATAACAAAAGAAAAGGGCTAAAATCATATAAATTGTATTTTATGATATTTCTATTATAGAGTATACTGTTTTCTTAATCGTATTTTCATATTTGTTATTTTCTGTGGTTATTTGCTTAGTTTGTTATTTCTTGATTGACCAATCTAATCTGTTGCCAAAACCCTAAGGACATCCAGACACCACAAACAAACCACAAGATAAAGAACTCTGTAAACTATCTAATCTGAAGGACATTTAGAGCACCCCAAATATCCACCAACCATAAATGATTTATGTAAGACTCTTCTTTTTCTTTATAAACTTTTGCCTGGAGTTGTCAAAAGGAGACAGAGTTTGGATTGCCACCTGAATCTGTGCTCCCTGGATTGTGTTCTAAGACCCCAAATAAGTGCCTTTGTTTCCTTGCAGCTTGGTTTCTTTTTTCTTAATTGACCAATCTAATCTGTTACCAGACTGCTGGCAGTTTTAAACCGATGAAATTTTTAAGAAAAGGAACCCTGCTTTTCAAAAGTGAAGCAGTTCTTTCTGAAGGGGATTCTATTTTTCCTAGTCCATTTTATTTTTAACTTGGTTTAGGAAGGATCCTAGGATAGCACCTAGGTGATTTTGCTTTGGACATTTGAGATTTCTCATCATGTATTTATAATCTATTTAAAAGCAATCAGACATCTTGATTAATTATCATGCTTTTGGTTGGAGTCCTCTCTGCATAGCAAATCATTTCCTTGAAATGAATTTCCCGATCAACTGCCTAATGGGATGAATAATATTGTGATTTTAAAATAGTCTCCTGATGGCCATGCCTATCTATCCCCAGCCACTGAATCACAAATGTGGACTAATTCATTTTTCACTCATTCATAGATTCAATAGATATTTTTAGAGAACTTAGTTTACATAGCATGTTGTACCTGGTATTAGGCATTGAATGAGTTGTGGTTACATATATAGACAGGGCTAAATTGCTATTTATTAAATCAGTTTAAAACAGAATAAAAGCTGCAGTAAAAAAGAAATTTATTCTTATACAAAAGGAAATCTTTTTAATGTTAGTATCATAAACCACACAGGGTAAGATAATGATGAATCCTATGGGAGCAAAATGCCCTTTCAAAGATTCCTAGTGAACTTTGTTGAAGTGGAAAACTTTGGACTAGTTTCCAAAGTTATTTACAGATTTAGATGCCTAACCTTCTATTTTCTCTTCCTTTGGTTCCCCTAGGGACAAATCATTGTTTCATTTTGCTCCCTGTCTCTGAGCCACTCTTAATTTGCTTTCTTTCCTTTGACTGCAATAAGAAAAAAATATTTTGGCTAGAATTGTGTGTTCCTAATTATGCTCATGTGTAGCCTTGTCAGATGCTCAGCAAATTCTGTCTTCCTCTCATTAATGTACGCTAATCCTTCCCACCATCTCCTTAAGTCATGTATTTTACTGAGGTTTGTTCAAGTTTACTTTATAGCATGATGGAAAAGTAAATGGATCCTTCATATTATCTGATCAATATGCTTTGCTCCATTTAATTTGACAATTATATTCTTTACAACTGTTATCCTTATATTAACATATTTATATTTACTATGAGTGCTTACTTTTCCCGTCACTAATGAACAGGAAAAAAAGATAACTAATTCTAATGGATTTAGCAGGCCATGATATATAATGTGTTTTAAGGTACAACTCTCATAAGGTAGTATTAAGAAATGGAATAAAATATATTCTTGAATTGCCTTACAAAATTTCCAGCTTCTGCCCAAATGATGCAAATATGTTTGCAAAATAAACTCATCATAATAATTTCAGACTATTTTAAGTCAAACAACATTTCTAAGTAAAGATTGTATGCAGCATAAAAGAATAACTATTTCAACAAATCTTTACATCCTCTTTTCATACGGGAAAAAATAATTGCAAAATTTGAGTTTATTAACAGAAAAAAATGCTTTTCAAATCTCCTTCTCCATCTTCAGTTACTGTTTTGGTCAGCCACATGTGTGCCTTTTGAAATACACCAAAATTGGTTGGTCTTTATAAAGGGTATTTATTTGGGGTAGAAGCTTACAGTTATCAGGCCACAAAGCTTAAATTTCTTCCCATACCAAAAAGTCCACGTGTTGGAGCAAGATGGCTGCCAACGTCTCCAAGGTTCAGGCTTCTGGATTCCTTTGTTCCCAGGGCTATGTTTCTCTCCAGGCTTAGCTTCTGTTTCCTTCACGAGTTCAGCTGTAGACCATGAGGCTCTCTATGCTTTGCATCTCTCTACAAGGCCAGCTGTAGACTATCGGGCGAATGGCTCACTCCAGCATCAGAACTGCTTTTCAAATCTCCTTCTCCAAATCTCTGCAACTCAGATCTGCTGCCTAGCCTTTATACTTGAGACCACACCCACTGAGGGGTGGGGCCCAGTTAATGCCCTTATCATAACTCAATCATGCCCAGATGAACAGATTAGTTTACAAGAATAACCCAATTTATATTTTTGGAATTCACAATTAAATAAAACTCTGAAACCATTACACTCCACCCCCTGAATTCCAAAAATATATTACAATATTCAAAAAACCTTAAATTAGTAACAATTGCAAGTACAAAATCATACCAAAATCAGTTCAAAGAAATACAGTTTGTCTTCAGGCAAAATTCCT
>PVKH010022986.1:0-13965 GCA_004027955.1 Chaetophractus vellerosus
TTCATCAGTCTTTCATCGGAGCAAACTCATCGAGGACCCTTCATCAGTCTTTCATCAGAGCCCCTGGCTTGCAGCCTGCCAGCGGAACCTGGACTTGTGTATCCCCACGGTCACGTGAGAGACTCTTATAAAATCTTATATTTTTAACAGAGATCTCGTGTTGATTCTGTTTCCCGAGAGAACCCTGACTAGAACAGTAACCAAGGTAAAGAGTATTTCAATGCAATATGTTTAACCCAAAATTACTGTGAAGAAATCCATGATGAACAAAATATCAACATTTTAAATACAGACAGAAGAGGAGCTGTAAGGGTGTGAGCCTGGAGTTGCAGGGGCTCTGTCCTTTGCAGAAAGAAAAATCCAACCGAGAGTCCTGGAGGAGCCTGTTGAGGTTCCCGGGCAGCCCAGGGTCCCAACTTGCTAAGATTTGTTGGTTCAGCTCTTCCGTAGATTCTCTAAGTCGCCCCCAGTGTACTTCTAATAAACTCCCTTTTTGTATGAGCTGGCCGGGGTTGGTTTATGTTGCTTGCAACCAAAATAATATTTACTCTGTGGCTTAGGGAATTCTGGCCAGAGATCAGAGGAGACTCTATTTGCTAGGCCATAAATTAATTAGTTGGTTCTTTTTGTATGTTATCTCAAAGATTTAGAACCTCAAGAGATAAGGATCAGTCAAGAGGATTTTTCAAAAGTTTCTTATTTTCCACCCCTAGTAATAGTGGTAATATTTATTAATAATCCAATTAGCGATGCCACTTTTACAGCCCTTTCTAGGAAGGTGGGTTTTTTTTTTTTTTTGCTTCAAAAATCTAAACAGTAGAGAACTTGCCCTGCCTCTCCTAGGAGGGGATAGATATAGAGGGACTCATCACTGGATATGAGTTGACATCCAAGAGGTGGGATGACTTGCCTTCCTTTTTTTAAGTTAAAATGATTATATATAAATGATTTTCAATCACAATTTGACTTGAGGCACTAAAAATATTATTATTATACATATTAAATTATATCAAGTAACAGGCATGCATAATATTTTACAATATAAAGAAGGATATATGAATTTTGCAAAAGTTCTTCATGCTTTTGTTCCATTTCTTTGTTGTAAATGGAATAGATCATCTCTTTAGAAAGAAAAGGCCAAGGCCATGTGGAACGACACTCTTGGAACATTGGTTGACAATTTACCAAGCCCAGTTGAAGGAAAGAACATCACATGGCAAATGATGAAGCTCTGGTTTGCAAGTACAGATTTGTCCCAATGGACTACAGTACATTGGATGTACTACTGTGCTTCTCAAATTTTGAGCAATTAACTTGTATCCCAGAATTTACAATAGGTCAAGTGGTCGACCTTTTTCCAAACACTTCAAGTTTGCCAGTCAAACCTTCTGGGTAGAAATCTAGAGGTCCCAGGGGAGTGGGAATGACCCTAACCTGGGAGCTTGTCCATCTGGAAAAATTGACTATTATTTGCCTCACCTGCTGCTGACCTGGGAAGCTGTACAGGCAACTTTGAGGGATACAGGCAACTTTGAGGGACCCTTGGAAAGACAGACAGATAGTGTGGCCTTGGCCCAGGTGTGGTACCTCACCTATAATTCCTTCCTACCCAACTGCTCAGGCCAATCAGGTCTGCAGGGCTTCTGGTGTCCCTATGTTAAAACTAACACCATGTATTATGTGACCACATGTGGCAGGCAGCACAAGAATTGTACCAACTCTTGATTCCTAAACACTTCTGGATTTTACCTCTGACCTACACTGCTCACATGCACATGATGCCACCCTGGTGATAGTGTAGATATAGTCATCTTCTTGGGGTTCTTCAGTTCTGCTCCAGGCCAGCTACAGACACTTATTATCTCTTCTCCTTCCATGAGTTTCTCAGCCAAAGTTCCATCCTCAGCTCCTAGTTATCCCTTTTTTTTTAAAAGGAGGTACTAGGGATTCAACCCAGGACCTCGTGCATATGTGGGAAGCAGGTGCTCAACCACTTGAGCTACATCCACTCCCCCTTAGTGATCCTTTGATTTGGGAGGGCACTGGTCAAGGCCCTTTATATACCAATTCATTTGTCCAGTACACACTATCTAGAGCAGGAGTTCTAAATCTTTTTTGTTCCACGGACCCCTTTGCCAGTCAGGTGAAAACTATGGATCCCTTACTAAGTCCACACTACACTATGTATTATTTAATAAATATATCACACCCTCACACTAACACGTCCCTGCAAGAATAATGTTTTTTTTAAAATTTAAATTCAAATTCATGGACCCCTGGTTAAGAACCCTTGGTCTAGAGTGAATCAGTTAGCTACTCAGAATATTTCTGTGGCCATATCTCCTACCAGCAGCATGACTATTCAACCTCCTCACTGTCACCAAATTTACATGCAACTCACTGCACCACATCTCAGGTTGGACCTCCTCATTCTATCCCAGCTCGTGCTATTTCTTTTACTGGGCTCCAGTGACAAGCCAGCAGCCAGTCAGCACCTGGGAGAACTACAGGACAGCCGAGGTCTCCTGGATACCCACGGTGAGTTGTAATCAGGCTCTCCTCCAGTTTAGCACACTACCCATCCACACTGCCACCTGGAGGCCTTCAAGTGCTGGGCCCATTGACTCAGAGCCTTCTGACTCTTCCTACAACCCTCCCGGTAAAACTAACTCATCTTTGGTCTTTCTGACCCACTTAGGTGCTGTCCCAACCCTTTACCCTGTGGTCTCTCCAGACAACCTGGGGTAGAGAACTAAAGTGTAACCTGAGAGGTGCTAGACTCCCAGGGATGCCATGGCCAGATAGGGTCCTTAGACAGCAGGCAAAGATTCAGCCCAGAGAAGCAGGCAAGAGAAATCACTTCTCACTTTCGGAATATAGTTGAGAAGGTTCAAGTTTTCCATCAGGTGAAAACTGTTCCACCTATGGAAGATGATTAGGTAGGAGGGGGTACCAGATCAGTGTCTGATCTTCTCCTTCCCTACCTATGCTCTAGGCCAATGATGTTCCATATAAGGGCCCTCCTTCATATACCTTTGCTCTGGGCAACTTCTCCATGTCTGACTTCGCTTGTGTCTGAGCTGTAATGCAGACATTTCATTTTGGACTTGGTTATTGCTCTCTAACTGGTTCCAGGGGATAGCTGTTTAGACTATTCCTTGTTTCCCAGGCCACCTTGTCTGGGACTTGCCTAGGGGCCCTGTCCCAACTTTTCTCAGATCTGATTTTGGCTGGTAAGATCTCAGCATGAATTTGGGTTTTGTTTGTTTTTGTTTTTGGAAGAGGAAGCTAGTTGGCAGGTGTGTTGTATTAGGCTCCATTGGAGCCAATGGAAATGTCTGGTTCTTGTGCTAACAAGAAAGGTCTAAGCTGGAGATACAGATTTAGAAGTACACAATGCATTAGAGATTCTAGTAGAAGCCACAGTATAGATGAGATTGCCCAGGTAGAGTGAGTTGTATGAGAAGAGAATAAAGGATAAAGCCTAAGAGGACCAAAAGGAAAGGGTCAGGCAGGGTCCCTGGAAAGAAGTCTTGAGAAGGAGCAACTGGAGAAGCTGGCGCAAAGCTAGGATAGAGGGTGTAGTGGGTTGAATAGTGCCCCCCTCCCCCAAATTCATGTTAACCTTAGAATGTGACCTTATTTGGAATAAGGGTCTTTGCAGATGTAGTTAGTTAAGGATCTCAAGATGAAATCATCCTGGATTTAGGAAGGGTCATTAATCCAATGACTGGTATCCTTACAGGAAGAGGAGAGGACACAGAGACACACAGCGAAGGCCATGTGAAGACAGTGGCAGAGATTGGAGTTAAGCTGTCACAGGCCATGGAGTGCTTGGAACCATTAGAAGCTGGAAGAGGCAGGAGAAGGTTCTTCCCTAGAGGCTTTGGAAGGAGCACGACCCTACCAACACCTTGATTTCAGACTTCTGGCTTTCAGAGCTGTGAGAGAGTAAATTCCTGTTGTATGACGAATAGGAAGGCTCTGGGTTTGTGGTAATTTGTTGTGCATGTTAGAAAACTAATGAAGAGGGACATGACCAAAACTGTGAAGAAACTTCCAAGGGGGTGGAGTATAGCTGACAGTGTCAAATGCAGCTGAGAAGTCTGCTAAAATGAGCTCTGAATTAGATTTGGCAACTAGGAAGTCATCAGAGACCTTAGGAATAGCCCATTCAGTGGCATGGTGGAAGATGAGGCAGAATGAACCATATGCTCTTGATGCTTGGCAGCCGAGAGAACTTTGGTTACTAAAGAAACATCTTCTTGGGAAGCGGATGTGGCTCAAGTGATTGGGTTCCCATCTACCATATAGGAGGTCCAGGGTTCGATTCCCGGGGCCTCCTGGTGAAAAGCAAGCTGGCCCATGTGGAGCGCTGGCTGGCGCGGGAGTGCCGGCCTGCAGGAGAGCTGACACAGCCAGATGACAACAAAAAACGAGACACAGAAGAGAGACAATGAGAGATGCAGCAGATCAGGGAGCTGAGGTGACGCAAGAGATTGAGCAGCCTCTCTCCACTCCGGAAGGTCCCAGGATGGGTTCCCGGTGCCACCTAAAGAGAAGACAAGCAGACAAAGAAGAACACACAGGGAGCAGACAGCGAGCTCAAAACAACAGGGGGCGGGGGTGGGGGAATAAATAAATAAGTAAATCTTAAGAAAGAAAAAAAAGCATCTTCTCTGCCTATGCTGCTAAGCTCACCACCTTCTGAACAGAAATCTGTTATTTATGTTCGTAACTGAAACATCCGACCAAATCATTAGTCTGAATCACTACTGTAGTTTGGGATCGATTTCGATGCCATAAAAACTACTGCAAAATTTTTTCTGAGTTCTTATCTAGTACTATCTCTCTTTTCCTTTAGATACTGCATTCACAAGCTGGTAAACACTGGAATTGGTTCGACCTAATATAATTTAGGTTTCTTGTGGCAACACTAGCTCCACATCAACTCCCTGGAGCAGCAGGCATAGCCTTGCCTGCGCTCCCCATTGGGCCACAGTGGCATCCACTTACTAGCAGAATCCCTGATTTCACACGCCTGGCTAGCTTCACTAAGGAATTTGTTTCTATCTATCCTTGGCCCCTTCGCTCTCCTCAAAACTACATCTACACCATGCTTTCACGTTTATTTAAAAAACACCTACAATCATTTATATCTCATAACACCTGCAAGGACTGTAGGCCATCGCCTCACATACCCCAACTACTACGCTCGGGAGGGCAGTGGCGAGGCGCGAGGGAGCCTCATGGGCGCGCAACCGCTCCTCGCCCGCCGATCAGGAGCTCCCGAGGAGGCCGGGGCGCGCGCGCCCGCGCGAGGCTTCCTGGGAACTATAATCCCATGTTCAGGTTAGAACTGCAAATCCCGACACGCACCGCGCTGCAGGCCCGAAGATGAGGGCCCTTGCCGGTGAATCTGAATCTTGCTTGTCTGAACCATTGGGAATGCTGCACAACCCTGAATCAGTTTTCACAAGAAGCTTTTGGGAAACATGATAGGTCTTTCGTTGCGTGTGCACGAGCGGAGTTTTGCTTCCGCAGCTTCCCCTACGAGTTGCTGGATGTGGCGAATCTGCCGATGGAGTGCGGTGGCTAAGTGCTCCGGAACCCGACGTGACCCTTGTAGAATCTGCTGGGGGAAGAACGACACGAGAGTTGCTTGGGCAGCTACGGTCATGTCCGCCGCTGCCCCCAATGTCGGGGCGTCCGCGCCGGAGGCGGGGGCCTCCGCCGAAGCCCCGCTGCAGTATAGCCTTCTTCTGCAACACCTGGTGGGTGACAAGCGTCAGCCCCGGCTTCTGGAACCTAGTGTCCTGGGCGGGATCCCGAGTCCGGCTAAGAGTGAAGAGCAGAAGATGATTGAGAAGGCGATGGAAAGCTGCGCCTTCAAAGCAGCGCTGGCCTGCGTGGGAGGTGAGGCCAGGCGAGGCTATGCGAGTGGAGCCTTTGGGAGGCAGAGGGCTTGCCGGCGGCGGAGGTCTCTGCCAGCGAGACCATGCGCCTGGGAGGCGAAGGATTTCAACCTTGACCAACACCCCTGGTCTGTTCATTTATCGCGGGCAACGCCTCTCCTGACCCTGAGGTTAGCTTTCTCTTGTGGAATTTGGATCAGAGAATCGGCACCGATAAATCAGGCTGGGCTTGAAGGCTATCAACTAGCTTATTTTATTCATTAATTTATTCATTCATTCAAATAATCCACTCGACAGTTGTCACTGAGCACCTATCACGTGCCAGACGGTGGCGATACGGGGTAAAAGTGACAAGGTTCTTGGGTTCGTGAAGCTTACAATTTAATATATATAGAGAGAAGAATGTAGAGAAGAAGCCTGACGGAAGAATGCTTCAGAAAAAAGAACAGCAAGTGCCAAGGTCCCTAAGGCCTGAGGTTTGAAAAACAGGCCAAGGTGACTAGACAGCAGTGAGGGGAGGGAGGCGGGGAGGCTGGACTTGGCTTTTTTTATAAAAAAAACCTTTTGAGGATTTGAGAATGCACAGTGTTCCTCTTGTGCAAGGTAAAGAGTTTGGTCACATTTGCAGATAAGCCTAAATCTCATTGAGAATGAAAGATGTAAAAGGAACTAACAAAGTGAGTGTGCAAATGTGAAGTATATAGAAAGAAGAGAGATCTTTTTTGGTTGGAGAAGGGCACAAGAAGGGGTGAGACGAGCTGTATCTTGAAGGCTTGAGGAAATACAGGTAGACAGAGAAATGTCATTTCAAGTTGGGGGTAAAGTGGAAGATTTGAGCTTATAACTTATAGGCTTTAGGGCAGTAATTGATATTTTCTATAAGGGGGATAACAAGTGATAATGAGCATGATGAGTCAGGATGGAGTGTGGCAAAGAAAAGTTGGTGGATAGGGAGGCAATCTAGGAAGTTTGCTAGACTGAAGCTCCATGGTCTTTTAAAGTGACAAAGGGCTTAGAAGGATGATAACTGGACACAGACAGGAATGAATATATTTGAAAAACTAGGAAAAAAGATTTCACCCCATTTGGTGACTGGTTGTACGGGGAAGCAAAGAAGCAGTCCTGAGGTTTGGAACTGGGGTGACTGGAAAGAAGGAGCCTTAAGCAGAAAAGTCTGGAGAGGGGGTACCCATGATTTCACTGAACATCATCTTGAGGTGATGAGAGGACATCCATATGGAAATGCCCAGCAGGCTCAGATGTGGAGAGCAACCATTTGGTAGCTGTGTGACCTTGGGGAGGTTACTTAACCTCTCTGAGCCTTAATTTCTTCCTCTGTAGAAAAGAGAGAATGATAGTATCTAACCCATGGGATTCTTGTGAGGAGTAATTGAAGCAATGACCATTACCAAGTGATTATTATGAATGTACATTGTCAAGAGTTATTTGCAAAAGTTGAAAGCTGAACTTGAGGATGGCTGAGTTACATGTAAGAGAGCATGTAGAGAGAGAACGGGATTAAAGACTGAATCTCGAGGCATGTTAGGAAATGATAGGAGGAAGAAATTCAAGATGAGACAGGAGAGCGGATGTAGCTCAAGTGATTGAGCATCTGCTTCCCATGTACGAGGTCCTGGGTTTGATTCCCGTTACCTTCTAACAACAAAACAAACAAACAAATGAAAATATCAACTCGGGGAAGTCGGTTTAGCTCAGTGGTTGAGCGCTGGCGTCCCACATACAAGGTCTGGGGTTCAACCCCTAGCCCCGGTACCTGAAAAAAAAAAAAAAGAGATGAGACAGAAGAAACTGTCAACAAGATAGACACCGGGTCTATAATGTGGAAGCGAGGGAATAGGGGAAAGTATCAGTCATGCTTCATTGTAGCCACCCAAAAGTTGTCTTTGAGTATGACCTTAATATAGTAATCCAGAAAAGATGTCAAAGAAATCTTCATCTCTGTGTGATGGACTTATTTTTTTTTTTTAGGATTTGTCTTGGGAGGTGCATTTGGAGTGTTCACCGCTGGCATTGATACCAATGTGGGCTTTGACCCTAAGGATCCCTATCGTACGCCAACTGCAAAAGAAGTTCTTAAAGACATGGGCCAGAGAGGAATGTCTTATGCCAAAAACTTTGCCATTGTGGGTGCCATGTTTTCTTGCACTGAGTGTTTGGTGGAATCTGTAAGTGTCTTAGCCCTCTGACAAATGCCTGCCTACTTGCCTACTTCCATCTCACGATTTAAAGAGAAAGGCTCTAATGTTGTTACTAAAAAGCAGATCAAAAACATCAGATACTTGCCAGGTTGACCTTCTGTTAAATGGTCCCTAATATAAACTTTCTTTTAGTGTGTGAGTTTATGATATGGGCTTGCTTTTTTCTTTTCTTTTTTTTTTTTTTAAAGGTACCTGGCCTGGAGATTGAACCGGGGACCTTGTATATGGGAAGCTGGCACTTAACCACTGAGCCACAACAGCTCCCCTGAGTTGGTTTTTTTTCATTTGTTTGCTTGTTGTTTTTTAAATTTTTTTTGTTTGTTTTTAGGAGACACTGGGAACCGAACCCAGTACCTCCTGTGTGGGAAGCAGGCGTTCAACTGCTTGAGCCACATCCGTTCCCTTGTATTATTTTTAAATTTCTTTTTATAGACTAGAAGTTGGTTAATGATTTTAAATAGAAGTCTTATTAGAGCAACCTGAGAAATGATTTTCTCTCTTCTCCAATGCTACGCTTGGTTTTAGTGCTGTAGTGCCACCTGCAGGAAGCATCTATGAACGCATTCAAATTTTAAGAACTTTACTTTGGAAAGAGGAAATGATTAGCTTTTCTTTGGGGAGGAACTAATTTAGCAAGCCAGCAACCCTGTGTGTTTTTCCTTAATCTTGCCTGGCTTGTGTTGGCTCTAAACTGCCCTTCTCAACCCACAGTACCGGGGAAAATCAGATTGGAAGAACAGTGTCATTAGTGGTTGCATCACTGGAGGAGCCATTGGTTTCAGAGGTTAGTAAACAAATCTTGAATGGGTTTGCTTTGTAACCTTGGACAACATGCTGAAGTTGACATTTCCAAACATATGAGTGTTCCAGGGACAGCCTAAGGCATATTGGACACTTGATATTCTTCCCTTCTGACAAATAAATCATGCTTTCTTCTGTGTTAACTCAATTTTGGAAGCTTACTAGTATCTGGAACAGGGTTTCTCAGAACCTCCTTGGCACTCTTGACATTTTGGATGGCATAAATCTTTACTGGGGGTGGGGGGCTGTTCTGTGCACTGTAGGATGTTTAGCAACATCCCTGGTCTCTACCAGATGCCAATGACAACCCTTCAGTTGTGAGGACCAAAAATGTTGCCAGACATTGCCAACTGTCCTCTGGAGGGCGAAATCACCCCCAGTTGAGAACCACTGATATAGATCTACCTTAGTGAAAAAGAGCTGCTGTCATATTGAATATATAGAACACAGGAAGAAGAACTTCCTCACAATAAGTAATCACTGGCGGAGATTGACATCCAGGATACCTGGGAAGCATAGCTAGGTCCCCTTCAGCCTTGTATAGGCCATTTGTCCACCCAGGGTCTGCTTTAATTTCAGCTGCATGCATTTCAAGTACTTAAAAACATTTTTCTTAATAATGCTATACAATTGTTTTAATTTTGTGTATAAGTTACTATGGTAATATCTTTCTGTGGTTGGGCATTTCTAGATTTCTATACATTGAAAACCTCACACAGGTGTTCTAGAAATGTTAAGATTATCAACTGTAAACAAGGAAACAGACCAATTTCCTGCCACTTCTCCCTGTTAACATGTGTTATCAAGAGTTTGTAGTGTTGGGACTCAGTGACTTGACTTTCCAGAGAAGAAGTAACCATTGCTGGGCCACTTACCCAGAGCAAAAAGCACTTTCTCATCATCTGAGAGTGAAGATGATTTGTTATCATTAAAACCTGCTTTTGGCCCTCAAACAGCCATTTATGATTTATAGAGTAACTTCTCCTTTGGTCTTCCCATCTCTCAGCGTTGTCAGGGCCTCTTTGAGAGACCTCTTTGAGCTCCCTCCAGGACTGCTTTGATCACCTTCCCAGGAATTTATAACATAAACAAATCAGGGTAAAAGACCATATGCTTTCATTTCATTCCAAGGGCTGGTTCTCTTAACCAGATTCCTGCCTGTAAGGGGCTATTTCCATGAAACTGGAGATACTAATTATTTGGGTTGAGAAAAGTCAAACAAATGTACAGTTAGATAAAGCAAGCTGGATTAGATTTTATATGTGGTCTCATTGAAGATCAGTGGTAGGTGAAATGATTTAGAACACTTAAGTTGGTTTCCTTGCAGCTGTGGGTATGCAAATTTTCACGACTGTAGCCTGACCAACATCTGTCACCACCAGTAATAAGTGATTTCTCTTTGTTTCACAGCTGGCTTGAAAGCTGGAGTCATTGGTTGTGGAGGTTTTGCTGCTTTCTCTGCTGCAATTGATTATTACCTACGGTGAGAATAATTCCCTATGGGGAAGGCTGACACCAGCTCAGTATCAGAGCTGTTCTATGGAGAACTTTCTGCACCACTCCGGGGCACTTGCTTGACAGATTGAAGACATTTGTTTTCCTTCTTTTTGTTGGTGTTGTGAGGGAGCTGCCTGGCTGGGATCTGTCTCCAGCTTTCTGAGCAGCCCCACTCTGTGCTGCTGTTCCTGGACCACAGCCAGAGCTTTATGTGGGGATGTGCCGTGGCCAGAGTCTCTTATTACTGCAAGATCAGGAGATAATGTGTTGCCTTTTAGGAATTAGGCTCCCTAGAGGTTCAGTCCTGACCACAACTGGTGCTCTGGGTTGTTTGGTACTGTGGGGACAGAGGTGTCAATGTTCTCTACCTATACCCAGAAACGTGTTCTACCTTGGAACTCAGTGCATTCGTCCATCTTGCATGTCTGGGCAGGGCGAAGTAAATTCATGCCATCCAACCAGTTGTGTCATTTTGTTTAGTATTCTGCCATCCTTGTTTATATATATGTATGTATGTTTGTATTACAGTTTAAAGGATTGTTTTTTTGTTGTTTTAATTTTCACATTCCACAATTCCAAAACGGCCCAAAGACTGGATACTAAAAGAAGGGAAAGAGTGCAAGAGCTCCTGAGAAGTATGGGCGTGTTAGATTCTAGGGTTTGTAGAATACTGTGTTACCCTCAGCCAGATGGGCCAGCACCTGTGCCCCCAGGAGCCCAGTCTAGCCACTCCCTAGGATGGGTTGAAATTCCATGTGTAAGACCTCCTGGCCTCTTCTCTCGAGCCCTCCCGTAGGCTGGCTGGTAGGCGTGCCTGCAGGTTGCTGAACCACATACTGGTTTCATGACCTGACCACTGGGCCAGGCCTGGCTCAAGGACACATGCTGAAGGACTCTGCTGTCTTTGTCCTGGTGATTGAATCACAGCAGCTTTGGCTGAGAGCAGATGTTGTTGGGGGGCTGTTCACCATGACCCTTGTTCTCTGGTACCAGTGTTTTTTGTTTTGAAATATTCGGGTTTTTTACTTGACCCATTTTCTGACAACAGTAGCTGAGCCCAGTTGTGTGACATAGGCAGAAAATAGCCTTTTATGATTGGGATCCACCAGTGGTGCTTCCTTCCTTTGGGGTTTCGTGGAGGCCCTAAAATTCTGGCCACCTTCAGCCTATGGTAATGGTTCTTTTTTCTTACTGTACAGTAATTCCTCTGCCTTTTCTTCTGTTGCTTTCTTCCCCCTTATCTATCTGCTATTTCCTAGCCCACCCACCATTAACCAGAATTCAAAGACTCAGCTTAAATGTCCAGGCATGCCAAGCTTGTATTTGTGTGTGAGTGATGATGTCAAACACAGCTGGTAACACCTCCCTCCAGCCATGTCTGCTGTTGACTTTGGAATGTGAGCTAGCACACAGGGCTCATGTCCTTCTATGGTGAATTGTATATAATACCCGTCCCAGTCTCACAGGCATGAGCTTCCCACTGCTAGGCTGTTTGGAGCATCCCTAGGACTCTGTTTCCTATACTGTCTCTAAATAAATCACCTATAAGCACCTGGAGAGCAAGGGCGGTCACTTACTCCTATTGGTGCCTGTCAAAGTGCTAGGCTGCCTAGGATCTTTTACTAGCCAGTCTAGCACGTGGGATCAAGCACGCTGAAAAACCAAATACAAGAAGTGCTGCCCCTCACTACTGCCTTGTGAAAGAAAAGTCCTGGGGCTGTCAGTAGCCATCAGTTCAATAAACCGAGCATTGTCCACATTGACTGTTCAATCAAGAGAGAAGATGAATAGTTTCCTGTTTTAGATGGCCAGGGAGCCAGTATGAGCTCATAAACCAAACACCAATTTTCAGAGACATCTGTTCCTGATCTCCACAATAAACAATGTTCAGTGGCTGAGGCCGGTGGGACCTACGTTAACCCTGTTGGCTTTCCTAAAGGAAGGCGGGGCCCTCTGGGGGGCAGTCAGAAATGAGACCAAAAGGCTGCTCCAGAGGCCTGCCACTTCCAAGGAAGACATAAACATAAAGTAAGCCTCTTCAGTGGACAGCTTCCTGCCATCTCTCTGAGGCATATTGATGGCCAGGTGCTGGGGGTGGGGGGAGGGTGGCATTTATACTTAGGGATGCTGGAGGTGAGACCAGAAGCCCTGGTTAACCTGAGGCTTTATGAAGAGCAAGAAGAGGGGCTGGTCACCTCCCCCAGCACTCTGCCCCATTCTGTGTAGGCCAAAGGGAAGGCTCAAGGGGAGCTAACTAGGTAAATAGATTCCTGGGCGCTCACAGCTGGAAGTGTTAAATATTTAGATTGGTGGTCTTCCCTGGACTACTGAGAATACAAACATCCATACCACAGGGCTGAGTTTTGTGCAAATGTTGGGACTTTGCATTTTTTATTAATATTTTCCTCTCACATGGTTTACATCAATTTATAATAATCTACATAAGTTTAAACCGAACATAGACAAAAAAAAAATATCCTTACCAACTTATTAAAGTCAAATATTAATGAAGGGGTCCCATCCTGCCTGTATCAGCAAAAACTCCTGGCAGCCCTCGGCCACAGCCCGGCAAGGATGGGCGCAGCTGGGATCCCCGTGGCCTTCTGCCGGGCTCCTGCTGGCACAGCCTGCCCTGCTGCACACAGTGGCTAGGAGTTGTGGGCTGCAAAGTCCCTGTCTCAGGAGAACCCACGGGGCGTTTCCTTGGTGCAGCTTAATCCAGGTCTAGTACCCGCCCCGCCCCACTGTGGGGGTAGAATTTATAAATATTCAGAGCCTTTTGCATTTCTCAGCCCTCCCAGCCTTCCCCTTGTCCTCACATTGCCTAAGCAAGCTTGAGGGCTGCAGAAGCTACCTGACGCTGAGAAGCAAACATTTCCTTCTCTTTTTCCATTGGTATTTGGGAGGTGGGAGGCACCCACTTTGGGCTGTAACTAGTCTCCAGTTCATTACTGTCAATCGCTTTGGAAGCAAGCAAGAGCCTCCCATGTCATACACCAACTCCTGAGTGCTGAGCACACCCCAGGAATAGTCAGGCACTGGGATCTTTAGACCCAAGCAGTGCTCTTTCACCTTCCTCTCGTTCCTGGGAGCAGGGCTCCCTGCTAAGCTGCTAACGGGCAGCTGGGTAGTCAGTATTTCCATCCTCTTAGGCATCTCTTTCCTCGGATGTGCACAAATGTGTACCGTTCTGCCCAGCATCTGGGCAACAGGCGTAAACACTGATCAGAAAGGGCCCTGCCTCTTCCCGAGCAAGCACTACAGCTTTGGGGCTGGCAAACCCTTCTTCAAGACATGGCCCTGAGTACAAGGTATGGCAGCTACTCTCCCAATCCTGAGGGCCTAGAACTTCCCCTCTTCCTCATAGGAGAGCAGGGTTGCTGCATGCTATAGCTCAAGTCCCTGCCACCAGGGGGACTCTGCCCCTCTAGGCTAACTGCCACAGGCTGGCAGCCACTGCTCAGATGGAAAACTGACCTTGGGGGACACAGCTCACTCCTTTCCAGTACCGAACAGTGAGTCTCAAGGTTGGT
>PVKH010022987.1:0-13964 GCA_004027955.1 Chaetophractus vellerosus
ATATCCTAAAATATATATATATATATATATATATAAGAAAAAAAGTAGCTAAATAAATGCCTTACATTTTCATAGAAAAATAAAATAAAATAAAATAAAGATGACCAGCTGATATAATCACCCTTTAAGCTCAGAGTCCACTTCATCCTCTGATATAGGCCAGATATTCCCTCTTTGATTTTGTGTATCTTAAACTGATGCTAGCGTTCTTATTCTAGAATTTTCTGAGGTAGACACTGTTTAAAATCGTGTGCTCACACACTATGGAATTTCTTTCTTATAAGTTCTGGAGTACAAAGCTATAAAAGATGTCTTTTACAGTTCAATCAAGGTTTCTGCTAATGCAATGGCTGCTCGGTACATGAAGAACATGTCAGCTGACATTGAAAATGACATAAGGAGTGTGTTCACCCAAAATTTGAAGTCAGAGCACAAAGGAAAATATAAAATCCTTTTATATGGAAATTAAACTACTTACTGGGATTCCTGGTAGGAGGCCAGGGACTTTACTTCACCCACTATTTTCCTGGGGTTAACTGGAGTTTGAAAAGAACTCTAGATTCACCCTGGTTTTCCTCCTCCTAAAATGGTATCTATTCTCTAAGTCTCTAAGTCTTGAAATAACTTTCTTGTTCAGATTCTGTTTTTTAGGTTTCTTACCTTGAAAGCATTCCCTGGTTACTTTGAAAACCTTACCTAGTTCTTTCTATTTCTCTTTCCCGTTTTTTAAGCTTCTCACATTTTAAAAAAATTTTCCAATTGTTTTAGATAATAGTAAAGTAAGACTGTTGAAGCATGTCAAACGATAAGAATATTTACAGACGATTTTGCTAATGGAGATGTGAAAGTGACTCAACATTTGTTGATTATTCACACACACACACACACACACACACACTTAAACATACAGATTGGCCATCCATAGGCTTCATCAGTGTCAATCTCTGGACAAGTGAACTTCACTCTAAGGATACTACTTACATTACAAAAGGGACTGGTTGCCTAGGAACCAGCTGTCTATCCTATACCTTAGGAGTGCTTGTCCTACTAACTGAGATTGAGCCTTATAAGCTTCATTACTTCTAGTCTCTAGAGTTTGTACCCAGGCACAGAGGGAAAAGCTGTCTTTCTAAACCATGGCCTATCATTGGCAAACACATACAACAAGTACTGGATGCTTATTCTCTAGAATTTGCCACAAATCATGTAATCTGCGCAGTATAACGTTTACTCAGAAACCTTTTTTGTCTTAATTGACTATAGATTTTTATTATTACAATCATCCCAATTTCGTGTGTAGGAAAATAGACACCATTAACAATAAATGTCATTTATTTGCCTTCCAAGGGTAATTAACTCATGTAGGCAAGTTGTCATGTGCCAGGCAGAGAAAAGACTATGGATTATAGCTAATTCCTGACTTGTAGGTAATTTTGTGTAAACACATCCCTCTTGTCCCCCCTTTATATCTCTTTATTGTAGCATTTAATATAAAATAGGCCAGGAAAGGAATACTGACTGAGCTCTGGCCAGGGAGTAGTCTGGTTCAGGTTTATTTTACCCTGAAGTTTGCACATAGAAAATAAGCACCATTGAGTAATTTATGAGATCCCAGTTTCACAGACTCAACATACCAACACAAAAGTTAACTAGATTCCCGCAAAGCCCAGCAAGTGTGGAGTCATCCAAATTCTAGTGTTCTCCCAAGATTTTACGTGCTCTGAGTGTCAGTATGGAGGTAGTCTTTGTATGCTAGATTCTATCCATTGTGTATCATACATAAATTCCTAGAGCTTCATGGAATCAGTCCTGTTTAGGGACATTGGTTTTTAGAAAATAATCCTATCCATGTTACTCATGCATGAACAGAAAGATGAAGGGAATGGTTCTTGCGGATACCTGGAACTGGGATTCTTCAGCTGGGGCCAATGGATTGGAATCAGGAATCCTCAGGCCTGTGCTTCCTGAACTATTTGAAGAATTATATGACAGTGTGCATTTTTCTTGCAAGTGCTTTTTTCCAAATATGTTTTGCTATTCCCTAAAAATACATATTATTAAAACATCTACAAGCCAGCATTAATACGACATCTATAAAAACAAATGCTTGTGATTAAAATCTCCATGTACATTTTGGGGCATTTAAATACATAGAATATATTTTAGGTATATATTATATATTGTATGATATAGTTGTGAATATTTTCATTTTGTTTGACATTGTGGAATTGTCATCTCTGAATGAGTTTGTAATGTTTAAAATATGTTTGGTAGTCACATATAATTAGCCATAAGAACATCCTTTTAATCATTTCTAAGTTGAAATAAATACTAAACTTCTATACTTATTCCTTTGAGGTAGACTAAGGTATATTTACTCAGAGTTTTAGCAATATTGACAGAATGGAGTCTTGATATTTCATGAAATGTGAATTTAATAATGTCATATAGTTATTCTGCTTTCTTCATCAGAAAGAAAACTTTAAATGTTAGCGTGGACATTACTCCCTTGAGTGTGAGGTTTTTCACTGACCTCTCCTCTAGCTACTCAGAATGAATCATCTACATTCATTATTTTGGACTTCCTGTTGCACAGTCATGAAATGAAATGCTTGAGTCGTAATAAGCATTGGCAGCCAATCATGAAACAGGGTTTTCATCACTGCAATCAAATATTGAGACCACAGAACATGCATTAATCATAAAACGATTTCGTGTGCTTTTATTGTGTGTTTGTTTTAAAAGGTTATGGAAACAAAAATATTTGCAGAGATAATGTCTTTTCCAATAAGCCACCTGAGAGAACTTATGTTTAGATAGTAAAATGATGAAGAATATTAGATTGAAATAGATATCTAGCTTTAGAACCACAGAGTAAAACCATTGTTTCATTTCATAGGGACCAATATGCACAAAAAGAGGTAAAATTATTCAAAAAAAATCTGGAAATATACCTGAGCAGCTACTTTCTGAAAACAGCCAAATCGTTAAACCACATGTGTGTCAGTGATGCATAAATTCAAGGCAACGTGCTCATTTGGATATATCTGGAAATTAAATAATTTTACCTTTTACCAAGTTCTGGTATAGAGATTTTCCGACTAAAGAGCAATAAAGTTTCAACCTAGTAACCTTGCAATGGAGAAATCTGGCTGACACCACCTACCCAAGTGATCATAGTTTAGATCATCAGTGATAATGTCATGTGGGTATGCTATGTGAGAGAAAGGCACTTCCCCTCTTTGGTACTCTTTCTGAAAACTCATAACCTTAGCAGAATTGTGAAATAAAACAAATTTCAGAGATATCCTACAAAATCCTTGACCAGTACTGCTCGAAAATGTCACAGACCAGGGGCATCTAAAGAGACAGACAGCTGCCAAATGCAATGTGGGATCATGGAAAAGAGAAAAGATACTAATGGGAAAACTGGTGCCTTATTAGTACATTGTGAAGTTTCTTTAAGAGGAATGTGCTGATGTTGCTTTCTTCGTTCTGACAAATATACCACAGTGATGGAAGATGATAACTAAGGAAACTGAAACTGGGTGAGGGTGTATGGAAATTGTTTGAATAACCTTTTCAACTCTCCTGTGACTCTAATGTATTTCTAAAATAAAAAGTGTTTTTAAAAATACTTGGTGACCAATCTCTTAAAATGAACAATATTTGCGACATTGATTAATGTAGGTTTTCTTTCTAATTACTGATAAGAACCCCAGTATACTTTTTTGTTTCCCCACGGATTCTCCTTGTTGTACTGTTAGCTTTTCTTAAAGTTAGATACTGTTATCAGTATCATATAATCCCTTAAACATGGTCTGTATATATTATTAGACTACTCATATTTATTCAGTGCTTAGGAGAAACCATGTACCAACAGCCTTAATTGCATGATGGTAAATGTAGCAGTAGTGTTGGTGAAAGCTTTATTTCAGCTTGATTAACCTAATGATAAAACATGAGATTGTGAATTATTTAGGATAGAATTTAGATATATATTAAAATATTACAAATTTATAATGTGTAAAAAGTGACATATGCCTGAGGAAGTATTGTCCAGTAGTTCTACTTTGAATTAACACATTTGGTGGGAAGGGAAGGCTGGGGAATAGCTAGCTAACAAACACAAAAGTCAGTTTGTAAACTTGTTCCATACTCACACAGTGCTGATTATTGTTTTCCCTTAAGCATCAAGAAAGTTATGCTGTGTACTGGGATCATCAATGCAAGGTATGTAGTACAGCAAATGACCTCTTTTCTCTAGCTGCTATATGTGTGAAAATTACTCAGAAGAAATGCTTGAAATAATGAGATTCTGAAAAATAGCTTGTTGGAGTCAAACCCTTTTGGTCTAGTTCCATTATATTGTAGGATTCATGGCATTGTTATGCTCACGCAATCACAGCTAAACATAAACAGATAGAGCAGAACCACAAGAACTGCGGAATTGAATTCAATACCAAATTGCCAGACTCTTACGCTGATAAAGGAAATGGAAGTGGATATGGACACTTACTGTCCACGTAAGGGAAGTAGAATTTCCTGTTTCCTTTCCCAAAATCATAGTCAATATTCTTTTCCTAGACATTCACTGATTTTTCTTTAGAGAAAAAAATAAAGGAAAAGAAAGAAAACTCTTTATCAAGATTGGCATTTTTATTTTCCTTCTGTCCCATGTACTATGACATTTTCTCGTTTGCCTGATGAGGTTTGGATTAACGGATATAAAACCAAGGAAAAGCACAATACAACTCATTTCCTTTTTGGACCCATAGTCAGAGCATAGCTAGAGCTTGTCTTGCAGATGATTAAAAAATTATAAGGCTTGAGAAAGAACTAGAATATATTTGAAAGAAAATTTATAGTATATTCAGCATATTGTCTATCCAAAACATTTTTGGTCAGGTATCATTACAGTTCGGTAGGGATAGTAGTAAAAAAAAAATCTGTGAAAATGGTTAATGCCATGACATTTCCTCCTACCCCCATCCCTCACATTCCTATTGTTTGACTAGTAACCTTTGTATACCAGCCTTACAGTTTGAAGGGAGTAAGAGATTATCAAAGAAATACAAGGGAGCATTGAAGTAGAGCTTCATAGGAGTTGTCATTTCCACACCACCTTCCCCTTGCCAGAAAAGTCCTTCTCGCCTCTCTACTTTTCATACATGGTATTGTTCTGCTTTAAGGCAAGACGATCATCTCTCTGTGAAGTCCATACTTGTCAAAAACAATTGCCTGCTTCTCTCTGTTCTCACTGCGTACATATACAACTCTATTTAAGTGCATACTAATAGTTATAAACACACTATCTGATTTTCTCTCCTATTAGAAGCCGCCTGCTTGAATTCCTGGACTCCATGTTATTAATCTTATTTTTCCCCTGGAGTTTACAAAATGCTGAGACCATAAGGATCATTAACGGGTTTTGAATAAATGACACGTAGAGCAGAAAATGCATACCTTGCTTCTTATCGGTCCCCACATGCAAAGAAAAATTGGTCTCTAAAGGCAATTTTATGTCAAGTACTGTTGTTACCTTCCATCTGAAGAGTGCAGAAAAGATGTTTGGCCCTCCAGAAAGTTTTCAGCTGCATATTTGTCACAGTTGAAAATCAAGGGCCAAGTGCCAATGCCCTGCCATTTGAATGAGTGTGGCATCTATAGAAAGAAAACGTTTGCAGGTTGTAGGGTGTAAGTGTGAAATGATCAATGTATTTTTACTTGGAACTTTTTTCTTTCAACAATAACATATAAATATACTTTTATCCTTTCCAAGTACATACATTCAGTACATACTTCCAATTCAGGGAACAACATTTAGAATATAAAATGGGTAACCTGGAATTGAAAACTGTAGCTGCTTAAGGCAGATAAATCAGAAACAGTCACATTCATGCCTATGAGTGCCCCAGAAGGTACAAAGTTTATTGTTCTACCACATACTGCAGACTTTATTATTTCCAGAGTGAAATCTACAAACATAATGAAATTGAATTGAATATCTAAAGGTGGATATGTACCTGGAGGGCACTTCACAAATCCTCACACAGAAAGAACAAAGAGAAAGCATACAAGGAAAAGACAGGAAAATATATATAACCTAAAGTGGAAACTACTGAGAAGAATAAGAAATAATAAGATTGGAGAATTGATAGAATAAAGAACTGGGATTTCCTCCTTTACTCTGTACCTTGAGTGAAGGATTTCATATGCATATTCTTGGTGGAACAAAGTAACTTGAGTTTTATTATAATATTAAAATATACCTTTATGAATTTTATAAGTATTGCACATGTAGAAAATCTATCCCGATCAATGTTGAAATAATTAGTATCCATCCTAAAAGTGCAATTTAACTTTGAGCTTCATTTTATTAACTATTTTATATATTGGCCTGAATCAGGCAGATAGTTTTTGAATCTTTTATTTATTTTTATTCTGCACTGACACATTTAAAGCCACATGGAAATTCTCTACCCTCTTTAAATACAAGAGAATCTTTTGATGAAGTGGAAAATAAATAATCTCATTACCATCTATACTTGTTTAGAGCTCCCCATTTCCAGATGACTCTACAGTCAAGGAGGAAAAGATATTTGGCTGGTAACTACTAAATGGTCATTCAGCCCATTTTGAACATATACTAGTTATCACCTGGGAAAGTGTTTTATATAATAGGTCATTTTCAGATCCGATACTTTCTGGGTATTCCTCTATTATTTTTAATCTCTATGCTTATTCATCTCTGTGTACCTATTAAAATTCTGAATTTCCTGTAGTTTCTATTGACTTTACATTTAAGATCAAGCAGATGGAAGGACAGCAGCGGCATGTATAATAAGACATTTGGACAATGTGGGTTGTCAGGATGGAGTTTTTTATTGCAGGGACAAGGCTCTATTGATGTGATATTCTTAAAAGACTGAAGAATATGTGTGATGATTCCTCTATTGACATTTTAAGTGTTGGTATTATATTAATTGGGATAAAGTTTTTAAGAAAAACCAAAACTTCAATAATATTGTTCGTATGATACATGCAGACAACATTCTCACAGTATCAGTGAGTTGGTATCCACTACATTATATTTTTATGAACATTAGGGTGCACTGAAGACAAATCATAAAATCTGAGTTGGTGAAAGAATCAAGGATAAATATTGGTTAAATTCTTTTCAGAATCATCTATGGACATGAGGTATGTCTCAAAAGATAATAAATGAGAAACAAAGAATGTAAGAATAAAAGAAGATGGTATGAACTTCCAATCATAGGAAAGTGAACAATAGTGGTGTATTAGAATTGCATTGTTGAGAATTAGGCATAGTCCATCTTTTCTCCAAGAAGTCAAATAAGTTAAAAATCAACAGTGACAGGTTTAACTAAACATCATCAGAAAATAATTGTCCAATGATATAAAAAGTCTTCTTAAATAAATCCAATTGCATAAAGCTGATGCTATAAAATATATGTATTAGATATCCTTGCCTCATCTTTCTGAAATTCTACAGTAATTCCAATATTTTCATCCTCTCATTTTACCTACCAATACTGAAATTTATGAAAAACAAGTTCTCTTTAGATGATTAATCATATGATGGGTTTTCACATTATTTAGATTATCTGCTTTCAAAAGAATTCCCCAGAAGAGGACAATCCTAACACCAAAGTAATAAATATTTAATGATAGAGTAGCAGGTATTATGGCAACTGAATAATAAGAAATCTATTTTTTGGAACTCTTTTGGGATAAAATTCAAGCGCTGACATTTTAGTTCATTTGAACATCTTTTGAACTCTTCCTAACAGGTATTCTGTTAGTAACGAAGTATATCCACATAAATTGAACATGCTCTCTATGGGCAGTGATCTTTCAACTGATTCGAAATACCAACAGACACGCATGGGAATGCCTGCACACCAGCCCACAAACACCCCTCATACAGCAACAAGCGATCCTCACTTCAAGAGCTATGGTTTAATTACGAACTACTTAGAATATTACTTTTAGGTACTTACTAATAAGCAAAAATATAACCTAAGTGCAATTCAAGAATTCGAATAGTCATTTGATGTCTATTTACCCATTCAATTCCTATTATCCTCATTTGTTAGATTTTTGCCATTTTTTGATTAATGTATGGCTTCTAGAGCCATACCGAGAGTCTAGTTTCTAAAACAATTGAATTAGGACCTTATTTTCTTGTACTACCTGAACAGAAGAATTCTGCTATTCAGTCATATTCAGAGTACAAAGCATAAAATATACATGCTGATTTATGCTCTCCTTCTTGGAATCATGCAGTGTAAACTGTCCCATTGAATTTTATTGAGCCTTGCTGAGCAGCTTATCACATATCCAAGAGAAGTGATTATCTGACATCATTGTTCTATTTAGATGCAAAGCCATAGGATAAGGATGGGTTTGTGTATTTTAATATTAATCTATAAAAACAGATTTGATTTGAAGAAATAAATATTATTGTACTGACAGATAATTCTTTCTTTAAAATTTATACATATTTACATGTAGAAGTAAATATGTGTACATTTGAACACATTGGAAAACTGAAGATGATTATGCATATTTAATACTTTATAAATTCTATTTAAATTACATACATAAAAATTATATATCATCCCTCAAATTGAGATAATGATAACCACTAACAAATCGATCAGTTACTTTATACACACATGCATACATACACACACATAAATTTGGCTATAGAAGTGCTTTAATTCAATATGGTATAGGTAATGAGCATTTTATAGAGAGGAAAACGCTTAATGTTTCATTAAAATTGTTTACATTTTTCTTCTGCACGATTGTCAGTCACATGTTTCATTGACTTGAATTCTTTGTTTGAAAAGGCCAAAAACTGGGGGGAAGGGAAATGGGGGACCGAGACCCTATTTCCTAAGAGAAAATTTTTATCATTATCGACCTGCTCATGGGGAAAGAACAGCCAGACAAAAAGAAACACAACATGTTGCCAGCATGCTTTTACTTTGGCTACCAGCACTTTTTTCTAGTGATCAATGTTTGTACCTTGTAAAATTATAACTTGTATGTTGCCTTTTCAGAATGGGTTGGGCAATCAATGTAGTACTGTTATTTCTTCTACCACCAACTAGTTGTCTAGTGTTGTCATGCCCATGAACTCTTTAATTTTCCAATTGGAATTGGATTTGTTCCAGAGACCCCTTAAAAGAAATTGATTCCTGGCTGATAGTGGCTTATACTGTGCATGATTTTTGGAACTGATGATGTGACAACCTCAGATGTTTGGAACAGAAACTTCTCATTATTTTTCCCACTTGCTGTGTTTCAGGTTAGAAGTTTTATAAACTCTCTTTTGCATTTCTGATTTTTCAGGTCACTAATTTTAATAAACTAAGACTTGTTGAATGTGGATTTTTTATTACAACAGGTAATCTTGAATTTTCTCCTCATTTTATAATTTTGTTCTTCTTAGATACTACTTTACTGGTTTATCTGTATAGTTTGATTTTGGTCATGTATTTCCTAACAATAGGCATTCAGGAACTGAAGACACTTTGATACTATAGTCAATTACTGTTGCTAAAAGAAATTATCCTCCCCAAATGATAGCTTTTTCTGTTTAAGTATATATTTTTGTTAATATGTTATTACTCTGAGAATTTCTAAGTCAACTTAAATAATTTTCTCTTTACTCCTTAACTAATAGTATACTTTAGAATTTTTTGGAATCTAGGATCATCAAAGAGTCATAAAGCATCATTTGCCAATTTTTAATTAGGTTGAAAACAATTTCACCTAACTATAGGATTCTCTGGAAATACATTTCAAAATAATCTTTTTTCCTATCATAAAAAATCTGAAAATTTAAGTTCCATAACTTATTGATGAATGTCACAAAAATGTATCATAAATTGTGTAAGCATAAAGCATACTTTCATATTTCTGTTAAGTCTGTAAATCGATGTGCATAAACCTTTGGTAATATATATTGGCAATGTGAAAGAAAAACCATAAAAATCTTCATAGTCCTGAAGACTGTTTCTGATTCTACAAATGATGAACTAATCCAAAACTTTGGAAAATATGTGCAAATAGGCATTTATAAAAGCATAACAATAAAAAGTAAAAAATGAAAGCAACTTAGCTGTCCAAAAAACAAGGAATAAATTAAAGAAACCTTGATTCAAACATAGAACATGAGAAAAGTCATAAAAATGATTGCTCTGAACATATATAGAAATGCCTGGTTACGCTGAGTTAAAAATTAAGATACACATATATAATACATATATGTAACAGTATATATCATGTATGTGTACATACATATTTACCTATTATGCTTATAACTATGAAAAATTACACTAAGAGATTTTTAAATAATGAAAGATTTCAGAATGATGATAATTATTTTGTAAAATTAATAATTGGGCTAGAGTTATGTGTTTACTCATAACCATAGTTTCATTTTCTAATTTGGTAAATTTACTACAATAGTATCCATTACTTTTATATATAAAAGATATTCATAATGAAAGTCAACCTAATACCAGGGGTCAATAACCAGGGGGGTTGGAGGAAAAATACACCAAATGTAAGATATTGGCTATAGATAGTGGCAAAGTTTTGATGATGCTCTTTCATAGTTTGTAACAATTGTTTCACAACAATGCAAGGTGACGGTGGTAGAGTAATGTATGGGAGATTTGTATGATGATATGCATGTTTGTTTTGTAAGTTCACAACTTTTACTATATACTTATAGTTTATGCATGATATATTCATGTATAAATAATAAATTTCAATTAAAAAGTTTAAAAATTCAACCTGGTTTTAAACTGAAATGTACACTAAATATGCTATATCAAGGCTCCATGTGTTGCTTTACCATTTCAATTCATATTATTTAGCTGTTTCACTTTTCATTGTAAGCAAGGTAAAAACTCCACCATGTCTAAACCACTTTTTGATCGTTAATTCTATTTAAATATGTGTGCTATCAGTGAGGGTGAAAATATGGTAGAGAGAAGAAAAATGGAAAACTTTTCCAACACTGTAAGCCTTTCAGACCCCTAAGCGCAAATGCGCCTACATAATTACCCAATTACTTGGAAGTGATGGTGCCACTTTGGGTTATAGAAACCAATCAGCTCTAATCCTATTCCTTTTGTTGCATCATTCTCCTTTTATTTCAGATTTTGCAACTTACATGTTAAGCCCACAATTAAAATTCATATCCTTTGATCTGTGTTTTTTCCTAATTGGCAAGGAATAAATTTTCTTCAACCTTTGCTTATAAACCCCTCCATGTTTAATTAGTTGTTTATCCTATCATTAGAAAGACAAAGTCAATCAACTTACATTTGGGTTTTCTCTACTACAATATAAAAAGTAATAATGGAAATGATAGGGAGAAACGGTATTTTTTATCATACTTAAAAATAGCATAAGTTTTAATTGTAATATTTTTATAACACTTAAACACATTTTTAATTGTAATATTTTATCATGATTAAAAATATTTAGAAAAAGAATGATCCTTATATTTTTACAAAGAGATATGAAATCTTTAAAGAAATTTTCTAAACACAGATTATCCATTCAAAATTATTTATAGCTAAAAATCATTCTAGGTTAACCTCTTTATGCCATTTAAAACCTTTTCAATCACCTTTCTTCTTATCATCAGATGTGCCCAAATTTTTTAACAAAATTATGGCATTTTAACATCACTGAAGAATTAGGAGAAGTTTTTAAGAATCGCAATAAAGCAAAGCTTTGTGGGAATTGCATAAATTAAAGGGAAACAAGCATCAGATTTTGATCAACAAGTTGACTATCAATGTTCAATAGTCATCAAGTCCTAGTACTGATAGTCTCTCTTTTAATGATCTTTTAATGGACCCCTTTAGTAACATACCAAAGAACTTTTCAGGGCTACCCTCTGAGGAGACATTAGTGACCAAAAGACAGTGGGTCTTTATTCTTGTGTAGATTCTTAAGCCTCTGGGACTCACCATCCTCTCTCTCTTCTCTCTACTTGCCTATGTTCCCTGGAAAGAGCCAGCTGTAAAATAACTCTCTCTATTATCTAATTGATGCCTTTTCTACTTTTAATTTAGATACCAGTTAATCAGTCATTCACACTGGTCTACCATGTAGGATTCAGGAGCTAAGCTGCATATACCTTTGGCCCCTCCATTGCATTCCATGAGCAATCTTTGCCACACAACATTTCATGATTTTGTTTAAAATTGACTCAAATGGCTTTGGCATCATGAACCCAACAGTTCTCAACTTCAAAATTTTCCTACTTGAAATATATGTCTTTTTATCTCCATAGTCCCTTTATTGTCATGAAGCCAACAAAGATTCCTCGTCTCCCTATTTGGTCCTCCCATCTCTTTTACAAATATTCTTTTCCCAGATTATATCAAAATCTAATTCATGCTGTTATGTAGAATATCATGCTGAGTGATATCTATGTTCCTTATATAACCAAGGTTTCAAACTCTACCAAGTTCTGGAGATTCTTTTAAACCTTAACAATATATGGTTACAATAAAAGTAGACTTTCTCTACAGTGAAATAATAGAAATGATAAAAATTAATAAATTATTTCATGTTTTTACATATGCATATCTTCATTCACATATTTACTCATTCATTCAACAAGTACTTACTGAATTCACACTATATGCAAGGACTGGTTAGGTTTTGGAGATGAAATGGTACTTATCACTTTCCTAGTTGATTGCATGTTTCCTTTGTGTCTCCTCTATTCACCACATTCACCACTTTCCAGGCTGTAGCACCCTGATGGCAGAAACTCTGCTTTATTTGCTTTTGAATCTTCAGCACCTGGTGGGTAGAGCAATTGCACTTTGGAAGGCACTATGCTTGTCACCTGGAAGACTAGTAAGGAGGTCATTAGAATATTGCAAACTAGAGATGGTGAAGTCCTAAACAACAGTCATAGCAAAATTGGTGGGAATTAGGAAATGTATTGCTGAAATACTTAGGACATAATTGTTTTCTTGATATGGATTGAAAGAGAGGGAAGAATCTATGACGTTTCACAAGCTTCTGGTGGGGAGATTGTGTGGATGGTGGAATGATTCATAAATAGAGGGGTTTTAGGAGTTATGTTGGAGACCCATTGAATTTGATTGGTCTGCTGTTTGTTAATAGAGGTGAAAGGTCTAGTAAGTAGCTGTATACAAAAGATGGTGCTGGGGGTAGAGACTTGGTTTTATCACCTATTGATGTTTATTTTTAATATATAAATTCTAGAAGCACCTATTTTAGAAACAATCCATACAAACTATTGGATATGTTCCCAAATCATATTTTGCATTTTTCCTTTATTGGAGAAGTTATGGGTTTACAGAGCATCATGCATAACATACAAGATTCTCAAATACCATCCCATCACCAACACCTTGCACAAGTGTGGAGTATTTGTTACAATTGATGACAGCACATTTTTATAATTATACTAAAATTAATTAAATTTCATGGTTAAGGTTCACTGTTTTTAAATTGTAGTCTCATGGATTTCTTTTCAAATTTTTGTTCTATTGCAGTATATACAATCTAACACTTCCTTTTTAATCGTAGTCAGATATATACTCCAGTGCTGTTAATTGTTTTCACAATGTAGTGGTACTGTCACCATCACCCATTACCAAAACATTTCCATCATTCCTATTAGGAACCCTGTACATTTTAAGCCTTAACTTCCCATTCCCTACCCGTATGCTGTCCCCTTATAACCTATATTCTGGATTCTGATTCTGAGTTTGCTTATTCTAATCATTTCTAATCAGTGAGCTCATAAAATATTGTCCCTTTTTTTGGTCTGGCTTATTTTACTCCCATATTTTGCTTTTAATCTGTGTAATCCCTACATTTAGAAAATAACTTTTCTATTGTTTTGGATTTTAAAGTTATTT
>PVKH010022988.1:0-13968 GCA_004027955.1 Chaetophractus vellerosus
AGACCGAAGAGATGAGGTGGCTCAGGCAACTGAATACCTCTCTCCCACACTGGAGGTCCCTGGATTGGTTCCTGGAGCCTCCTAAAGAAAAAAAAGCAGACACGAAAAGCACGCAGCGAATGGACACAGAGAGCAGGCAGTGGGTACAAAGTGGGGTGGGGGTGGGGGGAATAAATAAATAAAAATAAATCTTAAAAAAAAAAACCCTTTTATATTATCTGAGCCTAGAACCTAACTCCATTTTACATATAAACACAAAAATGTTTTGTACAGTTTCAATATACAATCAACCTTCCAAGAATGCAACTCTCATATGAATAAAGACTGTATTTGGTCTTGATGGGAACTTCACCGTTTCAGAAAATCACACTAAAAGAAAACACCACTTATTGTATTTATGTAACCATTACAACATACCTGTCACACTCACAGTCAAACTATGTATGTTTTCAAGCATATTATATTTTTTATTACTTCTTCCTGGTATAGTAGTACCTAAGCCTTTAAGCATTTAAATGGTATTATAATTTAGTTTCCTGTTCTTTCTCCCTTAATACAGCTGGGGCACTATGCCAACTTAAAAAAAAAAGTTACATGTGAGGATAGCTAAATTATCTATGCATTTCATTTCAAGATAGCTAAGAAGGCACTACAAAATATTTGTCATAAAAAGGGATGTTGACAGTGAACCCCATGGTATATGATAGGAGAATGTTGTCTCACCAACTATTACAAATATACAGTACTAATAATGGTATTTATAATAGGATGGTTTGTGGGAAAAATGCACCAAATGTAAGCTATAGACTATTGTTAGCAATAATAATATGACAATGTTCTTTTATCATTTACAATATATGTTCCACAACAATGCAAGGTGTTTGTTGGGGTGATGTATGGGAATCCTGTATGGTATGCATGATTGTTTTGTAAACTCATAACTTCTCTAATAAAAAAAAGCAGGGCAGTGGGGTATTGAGTGTGATAGGGCTGAGAAGCACTGACTGAAGCAGCTCTTTTTTTTTTTTAATTTTTACCAGGAGGTCCCGGGGATCGAACCCAGGTCCCTCCATATGGGAGATGGAGGCCCAACCATTTGAGCCACATCCGTCCCCCTGAAGCAGCTCTTAATGCTCCAGTGAGCTGGGAGTTCCAGAACTTATTCCCCATGCCCCAAACAATTTGCAACTGAAATTTGGTTTTCTGATGCCACAAAGTTCAGAAAATACTTTCTTTGTCACTTTGACAATTTTCTGAAAAGCTCAGATCAGTCTCAAATACACAATTATTCATTTTAAAGCCCAGAGACACCTGAAGTGTTGTACTTGTCCATAGAGAGGCTGGTGCTGCCACAATCCAGAATTTTTAGAAACCAATACTTTAAAAGCAGCATTTTATTAAACAGTGCCTTATTTCAAATCATTTCTTCCCCTTTGTTCTACCTATGAGACAGTGAAAGTTACAAAATCTTAAATACCACCTTACTGTTACTTAAAGACTTCTGGTGATATATAGTATTTCTCTGCCAGAGAGTTCATTTTGCTACTAACCCAAATTAATTATTACACAACTCATTCATAATTCTTAGGGATTGGGAAATTTTCCTTAGGGAGGAAAAAAATTGGGGGATTTTTCCCTAGGGAGGGGAAGGGAAGGGAAGGGAAGGGACTCAATCTGATTTATTTTATTTTTTTAATTAATTTTTTATTTATTTTTTATATATCTACATACATTTTTAGGATACATTGATTACATAAATGTTACACAGAGATTCCAGTAGTACCCATATGCCACCCCCCCCACCCCTCCCATCAATCTGATTTAAAACATTCAATTATTTTAGGCCCCTCACATAAGCATTTTTGCAACTATTTTTATCCTTAAATTTCTTCTTATGTGATTCATTCTTTGGTATTTCTAGAGGTTCACAGCACCCTACCACCCCAGACTAAAACAAACCCCTGCTTTTCTGTAGTGTCTGGTACTCAACTTTGCAAAGTTTCTAAAATGTCATTTCACCATTTTGCTGGGTTCCATCAACGTAGAACGTAACAAGCTTATGGCAACTGAAATTCCTAAAATATAATCTGCTTTAATTTCATAAACATAATCTAACCATGAAAATACTAACATACATATTATATAAAATTTTTTATTTAATCTACTTGGATAAGAGGCAAGCCCAGCTTCTCAATAAAGACTGATAATCACACTTTACATAAGAGAACTTATTGAAAAACAAATAGTAAATTAATCGATGCTCATAAAGTTTGAAAACAAATTAAGATGTAAGGCTGTACATGCAAAAAAAAAACCACTTTTTTTAACGTGGGAGTTTGTAGATCTCTGTTTGACACCAGCCTCTCGTTCTATTTCCCCATAATAAAAAATGACAAGCATGAACTAAAGGCTATCTGCAGGATTCTTCCTGGCAAAGATTTCATTATTTTACACTCACACAAAGCAGGGATTTTTTTTTTTTTTTTCATAACAGAAAACCCAGAGCACAGGGTATTTAAAAGGATGCAAAAAGTAGCTTTTATTTTTTCTGTAGTGTTTTGTGTTCTTAATGTGATAATGTATTTTTATACTCCTTGTATAATCTTAATAACTACTATAAACATGCTTTGGTGGTCACAAGAACTGGAAGCAATTTAGCATTTACGCTTCTAAGTAGGCATTTTCCAGGGTTCACCCTTTTTAAGTATGGTAAAAACCACAAAGAGTTATCTGGGTCTAGAGATCTTCAAGGATTCTTCTCACTATTAAATTCTATTCATTTACTGAGCCTTCAGTTCCTTATTCTTCAATGTAGATGAGAATGCCTGAACACTGAGGGTCAAGAAGAGATTGCTCCAGATAGAGTAAATGAACAAAGGATCTGTGATGCAAAACAGCATTATCAAAAAGTCCAAGGGAGCAAGAACCTTCTCTGAGAAGCATGAAGGAATGACAAGGGTTGTGAGAATTTTTGCAAAAATTGCAATATTCTCTGGGTTGGCTCAGGCTCATTTAGAAGCCTCCCAAGATCATAAGATGGCCAAGGAAATCCACCGGGATGCATTTAAATGCCTACTTCTCAACCCTGACATAATGACAGAGTCAGGCTATTCAGACATGGGTGCAGTATTGGCCTGGACCATAAGAAAAGTTTAAATTATTATTCAAGGTTGCAATCAGGTAATGACTTAGAGCTTCTGAGCACCACTTTTCATCTTTCATGGCAAACCCAGAAATGGTGTTGTCTTGACAGGCCAGAGCTGCCTCCAAATTAAAAGGGCCTTATTTGCCTCAGAGGGCTTATTTTCTTAGAGACAATAACACCCTGGCCTTGGAGCTATCCATGGTGCTTGACTCAGACTCAGACCTCAGCCTGCCGCTAACAGCAGTTGGACCAAGTTTTCCCATTACGGTACAGCTTGGGATCTGACTTACGGTACTGCTCAGGATCGGCCTGGCTTGTCATCCACACTGTGGCCTGTGACGACCATGCCAATATCATGAGCCACTTTCAATCTCTGACTATCCCACTTTGCCTGTGCCCAAATCCACAAGGGCCTTACTAGGACTTACACAAGTCCTAGGATGGCTCTCAAGCTAAACCAGCTCTGCAGCCAGGCCTACTACACCTTCTGCCACACAAAGCCCTGTCTGTGGACCCAGCACATCTTGAGAGAGATCACTGACATACTTTGGGCAAGAGATTATGGCTCTTCAGAAACAAGTTCCCCACATGATACCCTATGTGAGTTTTAAAACTTTGTTACAATTTTTCCACTCCAAAATGACTTAAAATGAATTTTATCTCTTATATATGTTTTTGTGACTGGTTGACATTGGAAATGGTAAAGGAGTTATTAACCCAGGATTGATATATGGGTTTCAAGGAAACTAAGAGTCCCTCGATATTTTGTGCCTTTTTAGGCATATGTATGTTTTTCTGGGTAAAGAGTATCAAAATTCCTATCCTTAAAAGGTTAAAAACCACTGATCCATATGATGACGACTCCCAAATAACGCTCATCATGCCAGAGCTAAGTACTCAATCTCTATATCCAATTGCCTATTAGATTACTCTAAATGGATGTTCTGAGAACATTTCAAAATCAACATGTCTAAAACTAAACCCATTTTTTCCTCTTCACTCCCCTAACATATTCTTCTCCTGATCCTCATATCTCAGAAGATGATACCACCAAGGTGCAAAGGTAAAAATCCTAGGAATTATGCTTGACTCTTTCCTCTTCCTCATTCACTCCATATCCAATCAGTCACCACTTAAAGTTTTTTGACAGCCCAACATATTCTTTAAAACATCCTTGAGGCAAAAGAAGCCTGTGTTCTATAACCATTTTCCAGGTAGTAAGGATCTCAAATTATTAATAGACCCTAAAGGCTGGAAACTTCCCACTGGACTACAACCTTTCATTTTTAACAGAAAGCATTAACACTATCTCACCATTCCCCCAATAACTCTATTGTATGAATATGTCAGAGAATGCAGCTCTTTATTCTTCTGCTTTTATGCAACAAGGTCAAAATGGTTTTCCTTTATCAAAGTGACAAGTGTGGACTGTTCATATAAAACAATTTTTTGGAGTATCTTAACAAGTGCTTTAGCTATCTATATCAGCCTACAATGTGATCTGAAGGCATTTTGTTATGTTGCCTATCTGATATCATTAGAAAATGACCAAAGTAAAACGCATTCATCCTCTTAACAGGTCTTTCACAGAGCATATATACATATACAGGTCATGCTTTTGATGTTATGTCTAAGAACTTCTCACCAAGTCCTATGTTCTGATTTTCTCCTGTGTTATTTTAAAGTTTTATTTTGTGCTTTACAATTAAATCTATTTTTGAGTTAATTTTTGTATAAGGTGTGAGGTTTAGGTCAAGATTCATTTTTTGCCTATGGTTAATAGAATGAAAAGACAAGCTACCGGCTTGGAGAAAATATTTGCAAAGTACCTATCAGATAAAGGACTCATATCTAGGATATATAAAGAGCTCTCAAAACTCAACAGTAACAAGGCAAACAATCCAATTAGAAAAGGGGCAAAAGGACATAAGACAGTTCACCAAAGAAGATATATCGACAGCAAATAAGCAATGAAAAAATTTTAACATTCGTAGCCATTAGGGAAAAGCAAACTAAGACCATGATGAGATATCACTACACACCCATTACAACAGCTAGAATAAAAAAATAGGACAACACCAAATGCTGGCGAGAATGTGGAGGAACTGGATCTCTCATACATTGCTGATGGGAATGTAAAATGGTACAGCCTCTCTGGAAAATAATTTGGCAGTTTCTTTAAAAATTAAACATACATTTACCGTATGACTGAGCAATTGCCCTCCTGGGCATTTATCTCAGAAATATGAGTACTTATGTCCATATAAAAACCTGTACATGATTGTTATAGTTATTTGCAATAATCAAAAACTGGAAACAACCAAAATGTCCTAAAATAGTTGAATGGTTAAACAAGCTGTGGTATGCCCATGGAATACTACTTAGCCATAAAAAAGAACAAATCACTGATATGCAACATGGATCCCAAAAGCAATTCTGAATGACAAAAGCTAATCTCAAAAGGTCACATATGTATGATTCCATTTATGAAACATTATTGAAAGTGACAAAATCATAGAGATGGAGAACAGATTAGTGGCTGCCAGGAGTTGGGGTGGTGGTTGGGGGCAGGTGTGACAATAAAGAGTAGCATTAAGGAAGTCTTTGCAGTGATGGAATAGTTCTGTATCTTGACTGCAGCGATGGTTCATGAATATACACCTTTTGATAAAAAGATAGAGAATTATACACACACTTTATACCAATATAAATATCCTGGTTTTGATACTGTACTACAGTAATGTAAGATGTAACCAATGGGAGAAACTGGGTGAAGAGTACACAGGGACGCTTGTCTACTATCTTTACAAATTTCTGTGCATCTGCAATTATTTCAAAATAAAAAAGATTTTTAAAATGCAATCAATGTAAAACAATCCATAAATCTGAGAAACATGGGAGAATTTATAAATTTGTTGAAAAGGGTAATGTTGTCATGCCAAGTACAAACCAAAGAGGGGTGAGGTACCCATAGCGCAGTCTAAAAAGAGAGCTGGAGAGTTTGTCGAACTCCCCCAAAACACTTCAATCAAATATTTATGGACTACAAGACACAGTGCTAAAGTAGTAATTTGGATTAAAAAGAAGAAAATGTCAAGCACTTACCTTTAAATTAATTTACTCTCTGAGAAGGTAAGATAGAATAATTATTAAAGGCCTCGGGGCCTCTGCAATAGCAATTCCCTTGGCCTGAAACACGCTTCTCCTAACACTTCTAGTTAGCTCCTACACTCATCCTTCAACTCTCAGCTCAGTGTCACTTCTTTAGGGAAACTCTCCCTTGCTCTGCTCATTGTCCCCCACATTAAATCAAGGTCCTTTATTACATGCTATCACAGCACTGTATTTTTCATTCATAGCACTAATCACCATTCACAAACAAATGTGTAATTATTTGATACCTATTTTCCCCAATTGGCTATAAACTCCAAAAGGACAGAGATAGGTCTGTAGAGGTCACCAATGTATTCCCAGAGCCTAATGCTAAACCTAGCAAATGACAGAAGCTCAAAATGAATATATATATATATATATAAAGCTATAATTCATGTGTACAAATGTGTGGACAGACAATAAGAGTTACTGGGGGTGGAAGAAGTCAAGATCACTTCAACTTGAGAAAATAGAGGTTTATGCAGAGGCTAACCTTAAATCCAAACCTGAATATCAATTCAGCTTTTTGGCAATAGGAACCTACTAAAGAACTGAAAACAGGGAAGTGGTATGCATAAAATATTCTTTAGGGAAATTAACATGGATGATAGACTTGAACTGAGAGGGTAAGACACTAGAGGCAATAAAAATAATTGCAAGGACACTGTGGTAGTACTGGCACAAAATGATAAGGTTTTAAATGAGAGAGTGGCCGTGGGAATAGAAAGATATGAGAAACACTAAGAATGAAGAACCAATAGACCTTAATGACTGATTAGATATAGGGTCATGAGAGAGAGAAGAGTTAAAGATGATTCACAAGATTGTTTAACAGTGAGTGAACAGTGCAAGATAGTACCATTAACAGAAACTGGAAGACATAACTAAGTCCTTCTATAGAAGAAGGATGTGTTTTGTTGAAAGTGTTGGGTGACATCCACACAACTGAAGATGTGAAACTAGACGAAGGAGAAGTCAGGGCTGGTAATGTGCGAGTCAGTCACAGTTAAGGCCAGGAGAGAGAATGAGATCTCTCAGGGAGAAGGTATAAAGGGCCTTGCATGAAAATCCTTTAAAACTAGTTGATTTCCTTTTTGGTCAAATTATGTTCACTAAGCTCCTTGAGGGCATGTCTGAATTCACCTTTGCATTCCCCTAAAGTAGATAATACAGGGTTTTGTACACAACTGGTACACAATAAGTAGCTTATTAAAGGAATGAACTATTCAAGATAATTTCTAGTAACTATTTCCTGTTCCATCTGCACTTTGTACTCCAAAAAGTGGTGCCCTGGATAGCACTTTGAAAGTACAACTTTCACTTTATATTAGTAAAATCAGTCCTGACACAAATCAGCCACTTAAGTTTGACAGCTTAAGTCATTTATCCAAAGCTCTGGTTTCCCAAAGTTCTAGGACTGAAGAACCAATAGACCAGACTTTGGGACTGTGCTAACCTGTAAAAATAAGCCCCCAATGAGACTAGGGTTACAGCAAATCGCAACTAGAAGTAAAGAATACTCTTCAAGAAGTTTTTGAATAAAATTAAACGGGAAATATTATTTACTGAAGAAGTGAAACAATTCTTCAACCATATGCCCTATACTAGTTAAAAATGTAAAAAAGTATAGAAGCTTCAGGTAAATTGAAGGATGGATAACTGAAATCTAAATAAAACATTTAAAGGGGAACTGAGAACAGTCCAGACATATACCCCCCCCCCTTTTTTTAGAACATTATGAGAGAAAAGTCACTGGTCTGCTCTCCCATAAAAGATTACTGGGTATACAGTCACAGGTGGAGTAATGGGTTAATCTGATTCAATATTTAGGTGAACAGTATTTCCCGAGTTGCAGTTTTAAAAAAATGTACTGCTAAAGTGGATCAGGGGATAAGACTGCTGACATGACCCCGAATTATTATTGCATTATTAAGCCTTTTTGAGGTTGCAGTATACCACACTGTTCTAATTCTGAATAAGTAAATGTCCTAGGTGCTTTCAGACAGCTGTGTTTGTGAGAGAAGTCAGGAAAGGGAAAAGAAATCAGCTGGAGTCACAGACTCTAGGAATCTGACAAGTCATCTGTATATATTTCAACTACCCTCTCAGTATCAAGAGTGGCTTCCATCCACAAGTCGAAAATATGGTCAACCAATCATTGCCTGCTTGTTTCCGACACCAGCAAATGGCTCACTAGGTAGACCGACCATTCTCAGAATTGGACAGCTCAAATTTGTTGTAAAACCCTTCTAAGTTATCTACTGGTAACTTTCACCCCTGGTCCTGGATCTCTCAAGAGCAACACAGTGAAAGTCTTTCTTTTTATTTTTAATCTTTTAAAAAGACTAGGTATGACTTCTTGGCATGGCAATACGTTCTCTCCTTCTAATAAAGGGAAAATCTTGCTTTCTCAATGTCTGCCTCCCCTTAAAGAAAAAAATGAACGCCTGGAACAAGGAGCATATAGTTCCTTTAAACACAGAACCGCGACCTCCTGAGCAAAGTCGCTTAAAAAACCGCATATCCTAAAAGAAGTTACAGCTGATGTGAAATCCCATTGCCATGAAGCAAGCAGCTCCCGCTCCAGCCTCGGGTCAGCTGCTGGGACGCGACAGAAGCTACACAAACCTGGGCTGGCAGCTCTGAGGCTGAAGGGGTGCGGGTGGGGGAGCGCGAAGGAGCCTGCACCACTTCTTGCCAAAGCCTCAGGGGACTGACCCGGCGCTCGTTCCCAGGCCGGTGGCTAGCCTGCCGCCACACAGGACAGCGCTCGGCCAGAGAGAAGTGGCATCGCTAAGAGCAGGGCTCAGAGAAGCGCTTGGCAGAGTGCAAGCCGCGCCGCCAAACGAGCACTTGTTCGTCCAACCACCCCGCCCGCGGGACGCCGTCCTGGGAATCCGCACGAGTGGGAGCCCCGGAAGTCGCACACGTCTCTGGCTCGGCCAGGGTCCCGTCTATCCCATCCGCTCGCCCTCCCTCACTCCCCGACCCAAGGCTGGAGCCGGGAGGCCACCCTCGACGGTGGTGCCCGGGAGGCGCGCCGCGCGTGGGGAAATGATGCGGGGCGGCCCGGCTCCTGCACAGGCGGCCGACCGCAGCGGGTCACTCACCGAAAGGACGCTCATGCGGATTGGGGTCTCCAACAAGCACGCCATCTTGAGCCTTCCCACCCGGCTCCTACCGGCGCCGGCGCGGGGGCCGGCACTTTCGACAGCGAACTCTTGGGCCAGTGGCTGTCACCTCTGCAGAAAGTCAGGCGGACAGACGAGAACTGGACACGCTCTGGACGCCGCTGAGGAACCAGAAGGGCCGAAGAAGGGAGCGCAAAGGGAAATCGCACAAGGAACCTCCTCACGAATCGTCCTTTCAGAAACAGCAGCTACTCTCAGCCTGGATTAGAGGTGGGCGCGGGCAGCGGTTTCCGCATGCGCAATGAAGATCTGTCGGCCCCACCTGGCGCTGGCGGTGGGCGGAGCCTCAGGGGCGGAGCCTGGCTCCCGAGCTATCTACTCCAGGCTGGTTTCGTTGCAATGCTTGGGTTCGGGTGTTCATATTCTGATATGCTACTGTGAGGAGCAGCGTACGTAGTTCGAAGGGCGCTCGTTCGTTATCTCGTTCTGTCTTTGCCCCAAACCTCCGGCGTCCTTATTATCACCATTTTACAGGTGGAGAAACTTTGGCTCAGCAAAAGCTTTCCTTAAATTCTTAAGCGGCTATTTGCCTGAGGTTATCTAACAGAACCACACAGCAGAACCAGGTCTTCTGCCACCAGAAAGAGTCGGTGTTTCACCACTCAACGCTGAACTGTGACCTGCCTTACCGTTGTCTGCCTGACCTGTTTATTCTGGTGTGGAATACCTGGGTTTCAGCAGAATAGCCTCCAACTTCTACTTTCCAGTTCTTCAGGCTTGCCCTGTACAACCGCCTAAACGATGATGATGGCCAAGTCCCATCCCAAAATACAGTGAATATCTACAACTGCAAGAAAAACAATTCCTTCCTCTGCCCGGTAATATCAAATTTCCCTCTCAGCCTGAAGCTATCAGAGTGGACATCATCCCAAATCCCTCCACCCTGAGAAATGAACAAACATAAGGAGGGACTGTAACCACCGACCAAAGTAGATTTATTATTATAGTTATTATCTTGTGTTAACAGAAGAACTTGAACATTGATATAAGGATAGTGGTTGCCAGGGGTTTAGGAGGGGTGGAAAGTGATGAACAGGTCAGGGGTTCTTGACCAGGGGTCCTCGGACCCCCACGGGGTCTGTGGAAAGATTTCAGGGGGTCTGTGAGCTTGAATTAATTTTGAATAATCCTAAAGTTTAAAGACATGCCAATGTTCAGTGTCATAAAACTATTAGCCCCTACATTCTGAGAAGGAGTCTGTGGTTTTCACCTGACTGGCAGAGGGGTCCATGGAACAACAACAACAACAAAAAGAACCTGGAATAGGTGGAACATAAAACATTTTTAGGGCCGTAAAATTGTATGATACTGCACTGACAGACACATGACATTATTCATTTGGCAAAGCCTATAAAACTACAGCACAAAGTGTAAACCATAATATAAACCAGAGACTTTGGTTCGTAGCAATGCTTCAGTATTAACAATTGTAACAAAAGCACCACACTAATGTAACATGTTAATAATAGGGGAAACTGTGTGTGTGGGTATGGGGGATTTATATGGCGATTCCCTATACTTTTGGTAATTTTTCTGTAAATCTAAAACTTCTCTAAAAATAAAGTTTATTATTAGATATATAAAAAAGAATGACTGGATTTAATCCTTGTAATTTCACTTAGCAGCCATGTTACTTCTTTACCCTTGTTTCCTTATCTGTGAAAATAAGGGTTATGAGGAGAGGAGTCAATGCATGTGAATCACGTAGAACATTCTGGAACGTATAAAGCTCTATATATGTGTAAGCATTTCTCCAGTGGGAAAAATGGGGGCAAATATCTGAATAACACACACTAAAAGGCTTTGGTAACCGAAGCCACATAAAACTATGCTCCTATTTCTATTTTCTGATGATTAATTCAGCTCTCCCACTCTGTTTTATTGGTGTGAACAAAACTGCCTTTGACTTGGCTGTTCAGGATTCACCTTCGACCTACTCACAACCAGTAAGGTTGTCATTGAATGGCTGCAATGAGGCTATTACATTAGCTGTGTTCCTTCCATTTCTGTCGCCACTCCTAATTCTGGCTGTTACAACTTCTCCCCTGAACTAGAGCAACAATCTTCCAACCAGCCTTGTAGCCTCTAGCATGTTTTTCACTTTGCTTTTCACTGCTTTCCTACCTTTCTCCTATAATTCATTTCTAAATTTATTGTAGCATTTATCACTCTTACTTATGGGTCTGTGTTTTCCAATAAGCCATCCATTCCTGAAAAGGAGGAATTTCATCTTAGATCTTCCTTCTTCTATTACACTGTTTCTCAAACTTCAATTATCTGTATACCACCTACACAGTCTTTGCCAATCTGCATGTGGGTATTGATATTTACTCAGTATTTCTCTTTAAAGCCAATTTCACCTCATTTAACAATTTTAGCCTCGTCCCAAATTATAATAAAGTTTGTTGTTACTTCTCATTTTATTCTAGTACACACAATCTAAATACGTAACCACAAAAAGTGTAAATGTCCACCTATGTACCACCTAAAATGATATCTTGTACTACATACCACAACAGAGAACAGCATATCCTTACATAGAGCATAAACAGACAGCAGTTGTATTTTCAATTGACATTTGTATGATATAGAATTATTAAAGCTGTATTTGACCCACACTCTGTCCATTGGCTTGAGCAATACAGCTTCCACGAAGGCCCTGCTAGGAGTATAGGTTATGTGACCCTCCCCCCATGTCTGCTCGCATCACTCTATTCTTGCTGCATCTCCAAAAATATTTTGTGATTGTTTTTAAAATGTTTACTTGTTTATCTATCCAGTATACATTTCAGAACAAACATCAGGAATTTTATCTTCTAGGTCTTTCTTTCAGGCATAGCATATAGTAGTCACTTAATAAATGCTTGGCTTAATTTGGGCACGCCTGAATGCAGAGCCTGGGGCAAAGATTGGGGTACAGATGGTTTATTTGGGAAGTGCTCCCAGGGAACAGAATTGATGGGTCAAGAAGAGTGAGAAAAGAAAGAAGATAAAAGTTAATATAAGGGTCCACTAACGCAATTACTGCTTATTCTTCCAGGACCTCTGAGAAACAAACAGAATGCCTCCCTGAATTATTACTCCCAACCTGCATTAAATCTTTATAGTCCTTGATTTATTCACATGGTTTCAGTGAATTGTCTAGTGTGCTTTCCTTTTAACCTGCAGAACTCCCTTTGTATTTCTTGTAGGGCTAGTCTAGTGGTGACAAAGTCTCTCAGCTTTTGTTTAGATGGGAATGGCAATCCTTCCCTCACTTTTTTTTTTTTGCTATTTTTAAAAATTTATTGAAGTATATCTCTCATACATAAACATATATAAACAATAAGTGTATAGTAATAGTTGTGAACTTACAAAACAAACATACATAACATCATACAGGGCTCTCATATCTTGCCCTACCACCAATACCTTGCATTGTTGTAAAATAGTTTTAACTAATGATTAGAGAGCATCCTCAAAATATTACTACTAACCAAAATATCTTAACATTTGGTGTATTCCCCCCCCCCAACCCACCCTATTGGTTTTTTTTTTTTTTAAGTAGAAACATACCTAAGCAAAACAAGGAAAGTTTAAAGTGTAGAAAGTTAGGTGTAAACCAAAAACTGAATGGCCCAAAAGGAATTTAGAAGAACATTTTAGAAGATTTGAAAACAGAGGAGGTTTTTAAGTAAATCAAAAGGAGAAAATGGGCTACTATGGAAGAAGAAGTATAGTACAGTTCAACAGATGCGAACTGTACGTTTGCTAGGCACACTCACTGTATCAGGGATTCCAAGTAGAATAAAGATATGGTTCCGCTTTCAAGCAGACAGGATTAAAAGTGAGACTCTGAAAGATTCAATAATTTGCTTAAGGTTGCTCAGGATGTAAGTGGCTGAATCAATTTGGGCAAGGCTTCCTTCACTCCAAAATGCTCTTGGACGGAAGTCCTGGACTCAACAGGATTTCTCTCATCTGGGACTACTGAGCATTCACCTAAGCAACCAACCAATTAAGGGAAGTCGAAAAGTTGGAAACAACTCAGGTGTCCATCAACCGATGAGTGGATAAACAAATTGTGTTGTATTCACATGATGGAATATTATGCAGCTATAAGAAATGAAGTTGTGGGGCCAGCTCGATAGCCCAGTGGATAGGGCGCCGGCATACCACATGGGAGGCCCTGGGTTCGATTCCCGGGGATCTCTCCTAGCGGGCAGACCGCCTTGAGAATGGCAAGCCGCCATGGGCGGGCTGGAGCCGCCGTGGGCAGGGCAAGAAGCTGCCACGGACAGGGCAAGAGCCGCCACGGGCAGGGCAGGTCGCCCGCGGATGGAGCGCAGCCAGCCACCCGCGAACTGAAGGAAGCGCCGGCCGTGAACGGACGCAGAGACCGCCCACAAGCGGGGAAAGCCGCGCCTGCGCAGTGACCACTCTCGGCGCGTCACCGCAGCGGGGGGAAGGGGAGATATGTAATAAAATAAATAAATCTTT
>PVKH010022989.1:0-13962 GCA_004027955.1 Chaetophractus vellerosus
CTGATAACCAAACTGGAATTATATTGTGGGCATTTGGGAAATATGTGAACTGCAAGGATATCATTGTGCTATAACTACAGGCCACAGTGGCGAGGGACATGGGGATAGCTAGTTTCCTTTCTGATTCTATTACCACTTTTTAAGGTTAAGTAAAGTTATCCAGATAAAACCCTTCATAATATCTTCTCATTTTTTTCTCAGATTGCATTGCTCTTTATCTATACAACACTTGAGGCATGCATTACTATATACCGTGTATTATAATGTGCATATTTTCTTTTTTGTACCGTTTTATTATAAATCAAGTCTGCATTTTATTCATATCTGCTTGCTTCTTGAACATTATAATCACTAATTTTTTTATTAATTGACTGTCAATTGATCTTGACCCTGCTTCTTGGCCTTTGTGTATTTCCATATACTTGTATTATCTTTACATGCATTTATAAAAAGGCTTTCTTCTTTCATTCATTGGTTTGTTTATTCCTTTGTTCATGTTGTTGCCCTCTGGAGACAAAACAGATGCAATGGAAATTTTTAAAACAACTTTCTAAAAAGCTCCTTTTGTCTATGTATTGTTTGTATATAATCATTCCTCTAGGGGTATAATTTACATACAATGAAATGCACAGATTTTAAGTATAGAGCTTGATGAGTTTTCAAAAATGCATAGACCAGTCTAATCTACACCCCTGCGAAGACAGTTCCATCATCCCAGGGAACTGTTTCCTCACTGGTCTTCCCAAACAGTCCTCAATTTTCCTCCCAGAGGCAATTGCTAATCTAGTTTCTATCACCAGCGATTAGTTCCACAGTTTAAATCTTCTAGATTATGCTGTCTTCTGTGGAAGTCTTTACTTTTGCTCTTAACAAGCAGTGAATTTGCTGGTGTGGCAAGGATCGTTTGGGGCTTGATCACAGTAGAGGGGTGGACCAGCCCTGCAAGTCAGGTGTGTCTATCTGGACTTTCAGCTGAATGTCTAGGGCATTCAACAGGGTCTCTCTTCTCTGCCTGAGGAGGTCTACGGCCTATTTCACACTTCTCCATCCAGAAACTCAGCTGGGTTCATGACTCCACAGAAGCTATTATCTGCCAGGCCTGTGGTCTCTCCCTCTGCATGCACAGCTTAGAATTTAGATGAAGACTCTAGCAGACACTTACTCATTTGTGGAGTTCACTGTCCGGCAACCATTTCTCTGGTATCTTTTCCCACAAATAAGGCTACCTTGGCAAACCCCGGACTCCAATCTTAGAATCTTCTGCTCAGTGAGACTGCTGTTTTCTGTTTGGGCTCACTTCACTTTGGATTGAAAAGTGCTCCCTGCCAGAAACCCAAGATGAATGTAGAACTCCTATTGTGTGTTTTCTTTCTCTCAATAATTACAACCCTGAACTTGCTTTTTTTCCTGTGTTATATTGCTTACAGCAGAATGGCATATCTGATAACCAGCACTCTAGAATGGCCAAAACTGAAAGTCCCATAACAAGGTTAATTTTTGCTGATATATCTTTTTAAAAATAGAATAATGGATTCCATGGTTGTTTTAGGTGTAAATAAAATAATCTTTGAAAACTATAGCTCTTTCCATAAATGACAGAACTTGACTATACATGAAACCCTAACTCTTCAGTGTAATTAATATCCTAACTCTTCTTAAACACATACCTGGTAGGCAAACTCAATTCTGTTAAAGTATAGAGAGTGTACTTCTGGAAAACAATATATTTTGGAGGATAACATATAATTTTACCACTTCTCAAACTTTTCCAGCAAACTATCCTATTGGCAGGAGAGTCTCAGCTCAACCACACAGGAAGTATGAAATTTATTGAAGGTGCTATATTTGATCCTAAAATTGTATGCATGCAATATATAATTATATTGGGTTTATTAAAATACAATGTTCTCTCCTTGTTCCAATCTTTAAGAAAAAGTGAGTCAGGAAATATCACTGTATTAGTGTATAACTACCTATGTACAGTTTTATCTTGTACATAGGTAGTACACACTTCTTAAGAATTGTAGTAATCTACTTTTATATTTACCTGAGAACTGAAAACATTAATTTGAATCTGAATATTTGGTCTACTTAATTCTGAACATTAATATTTGAAAACCATTGTGTTTTGTGTTTTTTAACTAATTGTTTCTTATACCAATTTTCTGTGAATAACTCTAATTTAAGAAACATTTAAAGAGAAGGAATGTAATTTATAGATGTGTTTAAATAACTGAGTTTATTTTATTCCGAGATGAATTTTTAGTTGAGACAGAATATCATCAAAGTGTCACATGTCATTTTGGTACTCTCAGTCCTCCTCCCTTAAGATAAATTACTAGTGTCATTTGAAAACGTCCTCCCTTACCAATGAATGTGGTGGGCAGATTCCTCTAATAAATTAGGTTAAGGAGAAAGTGTAACATAGCCAGGCTCAAATTGTGATTAGTTTTGAATAATCTAAACCTCTTTGTTATATTTTAAGAAATATAGATTTAATATTAAAGCATAAATCTTCAGATATTTAAGTGGGTGATATAAATTTTAATCCCAACTATTGAGCACCTTAAAGATAATTCTACAAAAGTAAGAGCTGGACTCACTGGGTGCATTGGTGATAGTAAATGCTGCACTAAATACATGTTACATGATGAGTTTCAAATATGCTTTCCTGCCATCCTCTAATATCATCACATGTTTACAGTTATATTAGAGATGTGCCTTTGGTTTGTGAGATATAAAGACTGGTAAATAACAATACTGAAGTAGACAAAATTGCTCTCAGGATATAAATGATTATGATTCAAATTTCCAATTTCCTCAGAAAATTAGTAGTTGACAGTGTAAGTGGACTTTGACTTTCTGAATATATAATTTTCCATTAACTGGTGAATAATTTTACTGTAGTCAAATTTTATTTCCTTTTATATTGCTGTCTATATTTCTATTAGGCAAAGTTTTCTATGAACTCTAGGCAGAAAAGTAAAGAATTAACAGAATTTTCCCTTCTTCTCTGAAGAAATTCTCTTTTTATGTCTCTGATTTTTCTGATCTTTTTCAGCTTCTCTATATGGTTCTTGCAACCCTAGATTTTTCTAGCATCAGATATATGTTTAATAACCACTGAAAGATATAATTTACTGTAATTCTCTGATTTTCACAATCATATGCCATCAAATGTTATATAAATATATTTATAAATGCACTTTATTAAAGGTCAAAACAGAAGCTAGAATTTTGTCATGTAAAAGTGGCCTATTTTTCCAACATGTCCCTTTATATTTTTGTCTTGTTTTAATGCTGCAATATCTAAACCATTGTTTTAGATATTTAGTTTTCCCAGACAATAAATTAGGTCAGAGCCACAGGAAAATATTTAGTTTTAAATGTTAGTTTAAAAAGGGCAGCAGGGAATTTATTTGATATGAATCCTCACTCTGTGTTTCCAGAACTTCAGTTAACTTGAATACTAATGAATACACATCTGCTTTTGATGGAAGCAAACCTGGGCTTCCAACTATTCCAGACTGCCACCTTCTGGAAATGAAATGCTTCTCTAAATGTCCAAAAGCAGCCCATTGTGATCGTGGGTAGGAGTATGACTTGGTTCTGAGAAACTGCATGCCTCATGAGAAATATATGCTCCTTAGAGTTGAAAGAAAGACAATGATGTGTGGTAAATGGCAGAATAAGTGATTTTTTACTGCTATATAAATAAAATTCCATCAGTTTCACCTTTTTCTCTTCTTAGAACTAAATATTAAAGCGGTCTTCTTCTATATTATATAGCATTTTCATGTCTAGTAAAAAGCACATAGAAATATGTGACTGCTGTTAACACTAAGGATGAACCAAACATTAGCCGTTCCAGAACATTTAGAATATGTTCTAAAGCTAATTAATGAAAATATATTTCGTTTCTCATAAGACACAAGACAGCTAGCCTTTTCTGACTAATTCTATTATAAAGAGCTAGGTAAGCTTACAATTAGCTCGACTTCAGATTTGAATCCAAAGCATCCCACATATTCCATTACCCCAAAATTATATGTTCACTGAGACATTATTAAGTTTTTTTAAAGAATTATTGATATTTCTGTCTTGGAAACTTATTGGAGTTAAGATGGGCATGCGAAGAAAGTTTAAATAAAGATAACATTCTAATTCTGAAAACTGAACTTTGTGAAATGTAAGTTGTTTCTGAGGCTTCACTTATTTAATGAAAAAAATCAGCCGAAGAGTTTTTAATTTCTGATTCCTGTTTTCATTTCTAATTCTGGTTTCTTGAAGATTATGTAAATACATGCTAGTTAAATTTAATCTTAATGCTATCATTCAAACCTTTGGCTAACTCTTGAAGAACAAATTTGTTGTACATGACTGACCTCCTGCCCATGGCAGATATCACTAACTGATCTTGGTTATATTTCTCACTAAGCTAGGAAATCATTCCCACAACCCTTTGTTCCAAAGAGCTCTTCTCAACAGAATAGAGTTTGTTTACGAGATGAAACTTATTGGTTATCTAGGGCCTAGTCAGACCAGAAGAAGGATAAAATGGAAAAAATCCTTGAAGTGAAAGTGGGGGAAAAAGAAGAGCAAGGTTAAAATCAGTTTTAAAGTCAAGGCAGAACTGTGCATGTTTGGAAAAAAAAACAAAAGAAAGGCAGAAAGGTAGTCACTCACACTACTAATATAATTTAAATTATGCTGGTGGGGATTATAGTCTCAAACAATCTTCAATTAAATTTCACCATTAGACATTCATTCGTGTAAATATCCATGAAAGGCCAGCAACATAATACTATTCCCATCATTAACAATTTTATCATATTTATTTCTTTATAAATCAGCACAGATCTGGGAAGCAGATATGGCTCAGGTGACTGAGCTCCTGCCTATCACATGGGAGGTCTGTGGTTCAGTTCCCAGTACCTCCTAAAGAAGACAGCGAGCTGGCATGACAAGCAGGCGTGGCAAGCTGACACAACAAGATGACACAATAGGAGATACAAGAAGAAAAAAACATAATGAGAGACACAACAAAGCAGGGAATGGAGGTGGCTCAAGGGATTAGGTGCCTCCCTCCCACACTGGAGGCCCCAGGTTCAGTTCCTGGTGCCTCCTAAAGACACAGCAAGTGCAAACAACAAGGGGGTGGGGAGAAATAAATAAAATAAATCTTTTTTAAAAATCATAATAGATTAGTCACATTAGGGACAGCTATTCTTGGGGCAGGGAGCAAGAAGGTTGGCAGAGCAGACTGAAATTTTGAGCACAGTAGGTAGTTCAAAGACAGCAAATGCCATAGGAAGAGAGAATAGCAGATTGATGACTAGGAAAAATCCAACATCCTTTAAGTCTATTAAATGACAGACCCTGTTTTGGGTTCTTAGGATATGGAAGAACATGTACTGGAACCCCAATAACAAAAAGCACCCCACTGGGTCAGAGAGATGAACAAAAATGGAGGTGTTTGGGACCATTTCATTTAATTCACTAAGATGCCTACAAGTAATACAGAAACCTAAAATTGAGGAAAATGTACAAATAAAGAAAACAAAATTACACTGACAGTTAAATTTAAAACCAATATACAATGGTTCAGAGTAGATTTCTAAAAAGATCACTGAAAGAAATATATGAAAAGAACAAGACATGGTAAAAATATTGTCTTCATATATAGTATACAGCCCTGATATATATAAAGAATATGATGATTTTAAGGGGGACAAGAAAGAAAGAGAAGCACACAAAAAGCAGCCAAGAAGCAAAGACCAGAAAAAGCTATGCAAACATTGCCTATGCGTAACAGAAAATATCACTTTTGTTGTAAGTGACAAAAACTTAACTGAAGTTCATTTTGGAGAGAGTCAGAGAGTGAGTTGTGAGAGAGAATTTAGTTTATATAACGTCAAAATCCAGGACTACCGTCGACTCAGACACTATTTGATCTAAGAATTGAATACCGTCACCAGGACTTGGTCTTGCTTCCTGTGTGACCTCTGCCTTCCTCTGTGTCTGGTACCTTGGCAGCTCTCAGACAGCATCTTCAAAGCTTACACTGTCTCAGTGTCTGAGCACTTCTAACCCATGTACCTACTTTGAGTCCCCATGATCCCAACTGTGCTGGCTTCCCTCCCTGAACTGAGCTCTGTAGTGAGGTACTGCCATGTGCTGGCTGGCCACATTGAAGAAGCTTCCACTCCTGAAACTGGGATTGGGGGGTTACTATTACTCCAATTGTGTTGACAGGGAGATGGGGGAGAGGTAGGGGGTTCTGGTTGGCAAACATAGTGCTACTATGAAGAAGAAATAGCTGTTGGGCATGTCCCAAACAGGTGTGTACAACATCCTAGGAGGAAAAAATTGGAGCTTTCAAATATAATTTCATAGTCTAAATCTAAGTTTCCTGATTTTCTAGTTCTGGGAGATATCAATAGGTGTTCTACTGAAGCAAAACTATCTATAATCAAATAAGTTTGGTAAACAGGACTCAGATAGTCTCTGAGAGATATTAAGAATGCATGCTGGCATAGTAAAAGCTGTGAGAAGTCCTAGAGTAAGGAAGCAAATTTGCAGAGTTTATTGACTACTCAGTGTGTTTTACACATCATATTATTTTCATTCTTCAGGCCATTTTGATATGGTTTGGGAAATGCTGGAATAGATTATCTCCAAAGCAAAAAATAAATTCATCTCACCATCTTTGCCTGTTGTATTTAAATATTCAAATTAGATAATTCCATTTATATGCTTTAGAGCCTGCCAAGCAAACCTTTGATTATGGCTTGAGTTTCCATGTAAGTCTGCCTGTTGAGAACGTCCTCGAGCTGACTACCTAGGACATTCCGCGTGAGAATTCCAGTCAGCATGACAATCATATTTCCAATGGAAAATTTCTAGATTGGACTCTGGTTTTATACACAAGCCTTACAAGCTAAGCCTGCAGTGGTAGCAAATTTTGATCCTGAACCCAGGTACATTCAATCAGTTATGCCTCACTGGGAAGCTACCCAGAAGGTGGTCAGCTGCCTTGTACTGGAGGCCCCCAACTGCCCTTTGTGGGTAGACTAGATAAGGGTGATTAAGGCCCCGTTCCTGCAAGCTTGATAAGTCCCATAGCTTGAATAATTTTTCGATCATGTTTTTAAAGCTTTCCAATTAAAATGTATTTCTCAATTAAAAACCTTTCTTTTAATTTTAACTGAGCACTTGAATACCATTCTTCTCTTAAACTTCTCAGAAGTAAATATTAAAGCAGATTATTCTGGAGAAATATATTTTACACCTTGAAATTTTCATTCTCTCCTTTCTCCTCTCTTTCCTTCCTCCCTCCCTTTCTCCCACCCCCCTCGCTTACTCTTCTTTCCTTCTGTCTCCCTTGGCTCCTTTCCCTTCTCTTCCCTTCCTTGCTCCCTTTCTCTCTTTCTCTCTTTCTATAAACTATTTTCTCTTAAGATTTTTAACTCCAATTTGCCTTACAGATTTCTTCACTTCCCTACCTAGATATATTGCTATTAATTATATAAAAACTATAATTGAATAGTTTTAAATAAAAACGACACACATCCTAAAATTTGTATTTGAATTATTATTAATCTGATATTGTTCACTTAAAATTAGATGCTTTTTCTCTCTGGAAAGAAGGAAAGGAGGAAGAAAAGATGGGTAGAAGGAAGAAAAAGAAAAAAAACTAAAGAATGAAAAAAGGAAGGAAAGAAAGGAGAAAGAGAGAAGGTATGCAAGCAGATAACCTTGAGATGGGGAAAAAAATACCACTTCACCTGATATTTAAAAATGAGAAAAGAATATAAACAGAATATTCACCCAAAAGGAATTATAATTAATCATTAGCATAGAGGAAGTGGTCACTTTTGATGATATTCAAAATGCCAGAAAAGGACAATATATTTTATTCATAATAAGCTATCAAAAATTTTTACATCAAAAATACTAATGACTCTGATGAAAATAGTTCAGTATTAGGCTAGTGGTGGTAGTAGAGTATCTCTAAGCATTCCATAAAATAGCTTTGTGTTTTAACTCTATAAACCCAACTTGGGAATTTATAATAATGAAAAAAATTAAAGAACTGTGAAAACATAATAAATATGATAATGTCTTTTTCTACTAAGGGTTTGATTAGAGCTGAGCATACTGGAATTGTTTTAGGACTCCTTTCTTTTCCCTTTTTAGTTTAGTTTAGTTTTATGATTGTCTTTTTATCTCTATTGACTGGCAGTTATCTTCTACTATATTATATAGTATGGAATTTGGAAAAATGCTTTTTTTTTTCTTCTATCAGACTTTTTTTTGGCATATAGTTATTGTGCTTGATTCTAGATCTTCAATTTTGTAAGCTTACTTTGACAGCTAATATTCTTCTGTCACTATTTTTATTCTAACCTCATGTAATATAGCCTCTGTGCCTCTTATATCGATTATCCTACTGCACTCTACTATAACTGCCACTTTGTTTCCTCCTATTGAGCATATCCCTTGGAGGCAGGGCCTCCATCATAACATCCTTGGTGCTCAATTATCTCTAATAACATAAATATCCTCAGAACGCTTAATAAAATAAGTTTATGAGGGTTCTTTAAATATTTTCTAAACGTTTTGTTTTTTTATCCTGTGGTATTTTTTTTTTAAGATTTATTTTATTTTATTACATATCTCCCCTCCCCATCATTGTGGAGACATGCCGAGGCCGGTCACTGCGCAGGTGCGGCTTTCCCCGATTGTGGGCGGCTTCTGCTTCCATTCACGGCCAGCTCTGCTTCAGTTCGCGGGTGGCTGGCTGCGCTCCATTCGCGGGCGACCTGCCCTGCCCATGGCGGCTTTGCCCTGTCTGTGGCAGCTTTTTGCCCTGCCCACGGCGGCTCTGGCCCGTCCATGGCGGCTTGCCATTCTCAAGGCGGTCTGCACGCTAGGAGAGGTCCCCGGGAACCGAACCCGGGGCCTCCCATGTGGTATACCAGCGCCCTATCCACTGGGCTATATGGCCGGCCCCGTGGTATTTCTTTATACACATAATTCATATTATTAAAATGGCAGATTTACCGTGAAGCCTTGGTTCACATTTAGAGTTCCTGAATTTAAAAATCTGTATTGAAAATGTAGGAACATTAGGAAATGGGGTTGTGAATTAAAATGGAAAGCCAGTTTCATAAACTAGAAGATGAAAAAATCCAAAGTGATGGCTCTATAATAAGGGCGCTATCATCTTTCCACCGGACTCTAGAGTGTACAGTACTCATTCTCACTAACTACTACTCTTCAGCTGCACATTTTACTTGAGGCTACAATGGTCATAGTCCTCTATTTGTGTTACTAAAGTTACTATTTACCCCATTCTTTCTTTAAATTAGTGGCTTGCACTTTGGACCATGTGGATGCCAGATATTGGCCTTGACTATATCATTTAACCTTTCTGGGTTTTAGAGTTCCAGTTCTAAACAAAGAGTTTTGATGTAAAATCCTTTCTTAAATGACCATACAAATTATTTCTTCTTTACTCTATTCTCTCAATGGTTATCCAGAAAAACTATTCCCGAAATTAAAAAAAAAAAAGAAAAATGTACATAGAGAAAAACTTTTACTTGTGAGAATCTGTAAATCTATTTCTGAATTATTAATTTTTATAATTATTTAGACATTTCTGTAATTACTGTAAACTTAATAGCTTTGGTATTTAAAGTCTCAAGTTAGAGAGTATATTCCCCAAATACTGTACATTAGTATTATTGAACTTATATTTTCTTCTTAATTTTAAGTTTTATTTCCCTCTTCATTAGGAATGCCAGCAGGTCTCGCTCAGGGTCTCATTTCATGTTTAATGAGTCACTACAGCACTATGAAAGGAGTTTTGTTCACTCTGAATTTTATCTTATCTGCTACTACACAAATAAAATTACACATTCACATGCTTTGTTTGAGCACTTCACTGATTGGCATGACTACTATCAAAATCATTTTCCCTAATCTCTTCTGTCAGCACTTACTATTGACACATTTAATTTGTACAACTAAACTGTAACCAGTAATAATCTAAGTGTTTAATCCCCTCTTTCTCTAATTCTCAAGGACTACGATAGGAGAATCAAGGCTACAAAAGGACTTTTAAAAACTTCTCTGAGAAGCTTTATTACTCTTTGAGATTCTCACCTTCTTTTGCTGTCACCCACCTAAATTCTTAAAGTTCTATTGATGATTTAGCTGAACTGGAATTAAAGGTGTATCCTATAACTTTACAATATACTTCCTCTCCATAAAGAGATTACTAGCCTCATTTGTCTCTTATGGAATGCAGTTAAATCAAATGTAATCAAATGCAGCAGTTCTCAAAACTTTTGGTTTCAAGAATCTTTTATCCTCTTAAGAATTATTGAGGACTCTGAAGTGCTTTTGTTTATATGGGCTATATTGTAACAAGATTTATCATATCAGCAATTAAAATTGAGGAAAATTAATATATATTAATTTATTTAAAACAACCACAATAAACCATTACATGGTAACATATATAGCACATTTTTAAATGAAAAAAAAAAGGTGACTATATTTTCCAAAGGGGGGAAAAAGAAGATTGGCATTGTTTCACATTCTTGTACATCTCTTTAATGTCTTGTTTTATAGAAGACAGTTGGATTTTGACATCTGCTTCTGCATTCAATCTATTTGGATCTGGCTTTATGCAGATATTTAATTGGAAAGGGAGAAATATTTTAATAGCTTTTACAGATCATTGTGAATAGGTTTCTAAGATACAACACCAAAATTCATCAAGTGGTAGTTTCCTAAATGTTAGTTGCACTATGGAATCTGAAACCATATTAATAAACTTTTCATATTCTATGATATTAATTCTTTGGCTTATTGTGCAATTTGTCTTTCACTTATGTATGGTTTTGTAACATCAGGCATTGGTCATTTGGAAAATATTGGTTTGCTGAGTCATTCATATCTTCCAAATATTGATACATTTCATTACATAATATCAAAAAAAAATTATCACATTTGTTAATAACACCACCAATCTAAGTCTTTAAGTACTGGGAACATATCAAGCTCACAGTGATGGCTAAAAGCTATCCAACATTCAACTTTCTGCTTCACAGATTGAATTTTATTATTGGCAACAAATACAGTCAGTTGTTTTCCCTGAAGTGACAACTTCACTTGATTCATTTTTTAAAATACGCAATACCCAAGTCTGAATAGCCATACTTTGTCAGTCATTCTTTCAAGTGAAAATGATGTTTCTTAGAAGAGGGACTAGTTTAGCTTTCGACTCAAGGGACTGCATGTTTGCTTTTCCTTGAGACAATCATTGCACTTTGATATGCGACAAAAGTGATTTATGTATAATTCCCATTTAATTATACAAAATATTAAAGCAACCTATATTCAACCATTGGGGTTTTATAAAAATCGTATTTTTCACTTCATCAGATTTCATTAAAATATTTCTACTATTTTCATTCTTAATAAAACTTATTTGTTTTTGCTACTTGGTGCCATTGAAGAACACTATGACCACTACAATTTGATGCCACTGCTTTGATTTGTGGTAATAGTTTTATCCACCATCGCCTTTAGAGCATCAGTGCAAATGTCACCAAAATGAAAACTGCAAATAGTCTTTTTCATTTTTACAAAGACAGTTTTGCCCTCATAGGCCTCTTCAAAGCAGGTTTGTGGTCGACACTTTCAGAATAACTGGTCTATTGAGAAGAGCTTTAGTTGAGAGTTAGGAGGCCCACATGGTAGACCCAGCTTTGCCAAAATTGTTTTATAATTTCAAGGAAATTTCTTAACCTCTCATACCTGTTTCTTAATCTATAAAGTTCAAGGGTTAATGGTTATTTAGGTTCCTCAGACTGCTAACATATTGTGATAAATATGTATATATTAATTATGTGGGCTTCGTTAGAATCAACTAAACAAATGATTTACTCCAAAGCCACAAAGGGATAAAATTGAATAAATGCTTCATATGCTTAATGACTGAAGTTTGCTTTTATTTGCTAAAGCATCAGAGTAGATATTATTGATAATTCCCCAAAATTGCATAAAAGTTACTGCAATGTGTTTGCTGTATTAAAATGGAAACTTTACAGCATTTCAAATTAGTAAGTTGAAAAGGAGTTACTTCATAAATGAGTGCTGTTCTTCCATCTTTTATTTAACTAAAAATCAATTCAAATAATATATTCCTGGGGCCGGCTGGATAGCCCAGTGGATAGGGAGTCGGCATACCATGTGGGAGGCCCTGGGTTCGATTCCCGGGGACCTGTCCTAGCGGGCAGACCGCCTTGAGAATGGCAAGCCGCCATGGGCGGGCAGAGCCGCCGTGGGCAGGGCAAAAAGCTGCCACGGACAGGGCAAAAGCCGCCACGGGCAGGGCAGGTCGCCCGCGAATGGAGCGCAGTCACCCGCGAACTGAGAGCCGGCCGTGAATGGAAGCAGAAGCCGCCCACAAGCGGGGAAAGCCGTGCCTGCTCAGTGACCAGACTCGGCACATCGCCGCAGCGGGGGGGAGGGGAGATATGTGATAAAAATAAAAATAAATCTTTAAAAAAAAAACAAAAACAAAAACAAATAATATATTCTTTTTTTTAAAGATTTATTTTTTACTTATTACATATCCCCCACTTTCTGCTTGTTTTCCCTGTGTTCATCCTTGTGCTCTTCTGTGTCTGTCCGTCTCCCCCCACTACAGCGACCCGCCAAGTCAGCTCACCGTGCAGCAGCCTGCCTGCTCATGGCGGCTTGCCCTGCTCGTGGGGGCTTGCCCTGCCCACGGCGGCTTTTGCCTTGCCTGCGGCGGCTTGCCTTCTCAAAGCGGTCTGCCCGCTCGAGGAGGCCCGAGAACCAAACCCTGGGCCTCCTATGTGGTAAACCGGCACCCTACCAACTGGGCTACAGCTGGCCCCAATATATTCTTAAAATCATTGAAATCATGTTCCCCAAAACTGCTTAGAAAAAAGTGGTAAAAGCATTTTCAAGTTGATTAAATTATGTTGCTAGGTATGGGTTATTACTAAGAAGAATATCCATAACTTCAGTCTATGTTAGTGCTCTAGTGCCCTTCTCTTTACTAGGTCTATTATTAATCCTGACCTTTCTTTTTGTAGGTGTGCAGGAAAGGGTTAAATCAGTGGAGTGACAGCTGGAACCCTGCACATTCCAAAGGAAGAATTGGACTTTAATGTTTCCTGGGAAATAACCTTCAGAATATGCTGCTTAAAATGTGTGTCTTTGTATACCTGAGACCTTGGGTCAAGCCAGATAGGTTATGCTAACAATGCCTTTCTTAAGTGAATGCCTGTTGTTCTCCTGAAGCACTCGAAGTCTATATGAATGACTCTTAATGAAAATTCTAGAGGGGAATGGTTGTAGCTCAAGTGGTTGAGTGCCTGTTTTCCACATACAAGATCCTGGGTTTGATCCCTGGTACCTCCTAAAAAAAAAAAAAAAGAAAAAAAAAAGACTAGCACCAAGATTCAGGTAGCTTCACATGGTTGGCACCACTTCATATATGTTGTTACATACTGTTGGGTTGGAAGAATTAAGGAGTGTCTGTGCAACTCTCATTGGCAGAGGACAACTGGAAGCTCAAGCATTTTTCTCCAAGATTCTGCCCTATGTACCTTTTTCATTTACTGATTTGGTCCCCTGCTGACCATAGCCTTTTCTGAATCCTTCTAGTGAATCCTTAGATCTAAGGGTGGTCTTGGGACACCTGGCACAGTAGGTTAGTATTAAGCACAAGATGAGTTAGCACTATAATTGGAACCTATTTTTAGCACATTATTGAACTATACTTAGTAGGTTTCTTAGTAGAAACTGGCTAGAACTCCCAATTATATACGTTGTGGATTTCAGAACTCTACAATATTTCTGTAAATGCTGTAATACTTTAGATTTCTTTTACTTTTGAAATCCTACTCTTAC
>PVKH010022990.1:0-13962 GCA_004027955.1 Chaetophractus vellerosus
TGGTGGGTAGGGAATCAAATATAAAAGGCAATGCAAAGAACAGAGTCTTGAGTTGGAGTTGTGATGCAGAGTCGTGAGCTGGATCCCCGGGAAGTAATGTACAGAGGAGTTTGGTCGTGAGGAAAGATAGAGGGCCCTGGGAAGAGAAGCAAGCAATTTGCCTGATAGTCTACAGCTGGCCTTGTGGCACAAAGCAAGCTTGTGTCCAGAGAGAGGCAAGCCCCAGGAAGAGAGGAACCCAAGAAGCCTAAACCCTGGCAAACGTCTGCAGCTGTCTTGCTCCAACACGTAGCAACAGACTTTGGTGAGGAAGAAACTTATGCTTTATGGCCCAGTAACTGTAAGCTTCTACCCCAAATAAACACCCTTTTATAAAGACCAACCAATTTCTGGTAATTTGCATCAGCACCCCTTTGGCTGACTAATACAATGCATAAACCTTAAATTGGGTTATACCACTCTCCAGCTTATAACCTAATAGCTTCTCATCACAAGGTGAATAAAATCCAAGCTGCTTACCATTGTACTACAAGGTCTTGTCCTACCTCTCCACTCTCAAATCCTTGTTTGCTTCCCCTTGCTCACTATATGCCAGACACATATACCTTCTTCTCTCCTCGAACACACCAAGATCTTTCAAACCTTAGGACATTTGCATTTGTTGTTTCCTTTGCAACCTTATCAGATGCCACCTTATGGAGACCTTCTATAACCTCCTAGCTAAGGCAGACTGCCCCTTCAACACATGACCCTTTATCACATTGCCCGATTTTCTTCTTCATAGTATATATGAAAATATAAACTCCTTGAGTGCAGGCAATTGGTTGTCTTTTTTTACCAAGAACAGTGCCTAACACTAGAAGTTACTCATATCTGTTTATTGATAGATTATCTTATTAGTATTTACCTATGAGGTAGATAAATACTAATAACTTATCTCCTTTTTACAATTGAAGAAAGAGGTACAAAGTGTTTGTTATTTGCTCAAGGACACATGGTTGGTAAGACTACTGGAATGTGATCCTCATCACATGAGGATGTATAAACAATGCTGCAAAGGCACAAAAGTGTAGGAGTGGTAAGTCTTAAATGCCCTAAGTGGAGAAATTTGGATTTGATTGAAAAAGCAGAAGAGATATTTCTGGAGCATATTCTGTTTTTAGTATGTTCTCTTTGTATATGCTGATCTCCTTGCTCAGTCCTTTTCTCTCCACTGCTTTATCTCCTGCAGTGGATACTGAAACCAACAAGACAGTTTGATCATCTATTCTGCCTTCAAAACCAGTCGAAAAATGCTGCCCATTCCTATCCAGTTCCTTGTCATGTGAGGCCCACTTTAAGAGAGCCCCACCCAGTACTTAAAAACCATCTACCTTTCCCTTTTGACTTTTCTGAGACACGACTAAGACTCTGTCAAGTTGGTCTTATCCGTTACTGCTGTAAATCTAACACATTTAGCTTTGTTTATCTGCAATTTTTTCTGGTGGGGTTTTAGAGAATTGAAAGTTCATAATTTATGTCCACTTTTTCCAAAACTCAGCTAAAGCATCATTTCCCCGGTAAAGTCTGAGAAGTCATTTTAATTCCCTGCCTGGGGATATTTAATTCCAACCCACCTCCACCCCCAATCCCTGCCTCCCTTTACTCCCATAGTTCCCTGTGCATATCTCTCAAATCCATGGGAGGGCAATCCTACTGTCATACTGTTTGTCTTTCCTCTTAGACTGTGAGTCTTAATGGCAGTGACCATGTCTTTCATCATTGTATGATCTTAACACTGCCTTGATCAAAGAGTAGGGGCTCAGTTGATGTTGAATTGTTGACTGCTATACTGATGCTGATGGTGTACTGAACGAATGAATAACAAACAACTAGGTGCAGGTCAAGAGACTTACAGTAAAGAGATCAGATAGAAGGCAATTACAATAGTTTATCATTGAGGTAATGAGAGGGCTGGTGAGTAGAAATTAACTTCCCACAAGGTGAATCAGAATCAGGTGAGTCAGAGCACTGTTGGGAATATGCCAAGAAATATTTGAAGATAAAGTCTAGTTTTTTATTTCTTTCTCTCTTTTTCTTAATTTTTTTTTGTGTGGCTTAAAACAAAAGAAATTTATTCTTTCAGAGTTTTAGAGGCCAGAAGTCTCCCATTGTTAGAATCACAATAAGTCTATAGTAGAATACCAGTAAGTCCACTCTAGTCCATATTTTATTCTGCAATCCTGAGGATTCTGGGATGGTGATGCCCTTTCCACTTCTAATTGAGAGGGGGGGTTTATAGTAAATACCATTTAAAAGTGGGAATGGAATAGATTTGAAATTATCAGAGGACATTGCTTGCAGTTGTAGGCTCTCTCTGTAGAATCAACAGTTTTTATTGGAAAGAAATCATTGTTTTTGTAACTTGAATTATGAAAGGTAGATGCTGGTAGGAAAACAAATTATTGCAATTCTCGATGGAGGCATGCTCTTAAGGGGCTAGAACACTTATTATGGGAGGGACTTGAAAAGTGAATGCTTATCAAAAGTCAACATGTATAAAACACTGTTCCTTCCCCTAGAGTTAGAAAATTCTGTACATGCCCCTGGTCTGTACTCCCTTAGTAGACTGTGCTTACTTTTATCATTGTACTTTTCACAATGCATTGTGTGGGAACTTCTGTTTAGTTTTATCTCTCCCCTATGAAAGTGTAAGAACTTGGAGCAGAGAAGGAGTATAACTTTATCTTTTTATTCCCAGGTTTAGTACCTAAAAGCACTCAGTTAGGGTTGATTGAATAGAAAGAATGAGGGTAAATAAGGAATGAAAGCATCTATCACTGATTTGGCTAGAGTATGATGCAAATGAGGTCATGGATATGAGTTCAGTCTGGATCAGGGCCAATTAGTTACTCAAATATATTGTCCCATGACCCTGAGCTGCCTTTTAACCCTAACCAGCTGCTCTGCATATGTTGGTGTATCAGGGGAAAATCTCTGACACTATTAACAGCTCAAAGGATAAGTCCTAAAAATGGTGATTACCAGCACCACTGGGTATCAAGGCTAACTCCATGTATTTTCTCCTCTACAAATTAGAGATAGTATTACCTCCCATAGGGTAGTTGTGAGAATTGAATGAATGAATGGTTGAGAAAATCTCTAAAATAATAATTGGACAGTTTTCAAAAACTATCCTTGAAAGAGAGCAAACTCACCACAGTATTGTCATTTTGGAAGATATGAATCCTTTGGCAGAAAAGATTCATGCATAGGAAGAGTAGATGGTCTTTAAAGCTTTACCACATCCTGAGATTCTATTATTTAACCCTCTCATTTCATAATAAAAGAAGCTAAGTCAGAGAAAGACAAAGGATGTGCCCATTCTTTACTTACTTCTGGAATTCAGCTAAAACATCACCTCTTCAGGGCAGACTTCCCAGACAACCCCTTCCCTTATTCCATGCTCTCTCTCATAGCACACTATTGTTCTTATCATAAATTATAACTATGTATTTATTTATGTGTTTATTTGTTCAATGTCTGTCACATTAGAGTACAAGCCACATGAGGGGAAAAACCAAGTATTTTCCCCCAGCACTAAATACCTATCCAGAGACTAGCACAGTTTCTGGCCCACAGAAGGCTCCCGAATATTTATTAAGTGAACAGGCATTAAATTAATAATATTTTTAAATGTATTTTGTCATTCAACTTCCAAATGGATTTGAAGTGAGTAAAGGTCAATATATTATCAATTTACTTACATATTCATTCATTTATTTCCTCACTCATTCATTTATTAAGAAGATTTTATTTTTACTGAAAATATTATTATGAAGTTTTCACATATGACTAAATTGTTTTCCTCTCTACCATAACTCCTTTCATTATTCCTGGCACCATTATTATGTAAAAATGATGGTCTCTCAGGTCCATGACTTCCTTAATTCTAGCAATTTTTTATTCTTATCTCACATTAGCTATCCCTATTTAGTACTATCCCAGACCAGGGCTTGTGACATATTAGTAAGTCTTGAAATTAATTTAGTAATTACCATTTAAAAGTAGGACTGGAATAGATTTGAAATTATCAGAGGACATTGAAAGGTAAGTATTGTTCTGTGAAACTTTGTAAGTATGTAGTAAATGTTGCTGTACAAATCCTTTCTTACTGAGAGTTGTGGTCTGAAAAGTTTTAAAAATGCTACCCTAGACATTGTCATCACTAATAACTGTAACAGCTCTGATATCTTAATTTTAAGCAGCATGCTCTTTTTCTAATACCTCTTCCCTTCCCAGCTCCCTTACTACAATAGGTCTATTTCAACATTTTTTAAAATCCCATGCAGCCTTCCAATTCATTGACTCCAGCACTATTTCACTTTCCAGTGTTGCCTCCTTCCCAATTTTCTCTTTTCCAAGGTTAGACTCAATGGTCCATCAATTTCATTGTAATTGGCCACAACCCCTTTGTCCGCCTTTACATCCATTCACATACCAGGCAAAACCAATTCTCTACCTAGCTCAGGATGTGGCTGTAGTTGTGGAGACATGACTTCACTAACTGGCCTCACTTTGACTTTATGTCCACATCTCAGGTGAGGCCTCAGAACTATCCAGCCATTTTACCAGAGCCCCTAAATAAATTTGCATTCACCCTTTAATGTGCTTTAACATCTCTCTCTCCATTAACCTCCAACATAAGCTACTCCCTCTATCTTCCCAGCTGATGAACTTACTCTCTGAGGAAATAACAATCACCATAAGACAACTAAGTCATCTCTCCACTACCAAATTTCCATCCTACCTTCATTTCTACCCATATGCTTATTCTTTCCTTCTGTGACAATGGACAGCTCCTACTTTATCTAAAGCCAACCTTTCCACTTGTCGCCGGATAGATCACCCATGAATTTTCCACATCATCCCTTCATTTATCCACTTCTGAGATCACAAGCAGATTATAATAGTCTAGCTGGGAAGAAGACTTTATTTTTAATTCTTAATGCTTTATGTCTTGTTGAGTATCAGAGCAAGAGTATTGAACATTTGGGGAAGCATGGGGTAATACTGAGTAAGGCAATGCTGGGCTGGGTATCACATTATGTTGCTTTGGGCAGCTGGGGTAACCCAATGTTACTCTGTGCCTATTGAGGCTCCATAAAGGGAAGAAGACAGTAAAAGTGGAGGGCAAAGGAAGACGCACGTCTGCTTAAATGTTATTAAATCTGGTCCCGCATCTAATAAAATTGTCTAGAGTTTGTGGGAAAGTATAACAAAAGTCTCTTCCTTCCCCCTTTAGGCCCTATTATGTCTTTAAAATATGATCTGCCCTTCCATTCCTTCCCACAGTTGTCCCTGATGTAGAAGAAGAAGAGAGTTTAAAGGTCTTTTCTCACTGGGATATTGAAATCCCATGTGGAGTTTATGGGAAAGAAATTCCTGTTTTCGGTCTCTTCCGATGCATGTATTTCCACTTCATGACCTTTCAGAGGCAATAGTTATTGGGAATGGGACATTAGATGGCCAATTCAAACTTTTAAACATAACCTCTCTCAAAATTAACCTCATGTTCATCTTTCAAAGGACTCTCCTTATGACAGCTTCATCCTCTACCTAGGGAAAATCATGGCTGTGAGAATTCCTTGCAAAGCATTGCTTAGAAAGTTCTGCATTCTGTCTCCTCTCCAGTATGAATTAATAATATTTTTATCTTTTAAAGTGCTTTCTCATCTATGATTACCTCTTATTCTGAAACTAACTTTATGAGATAGATAGGGTGTATAAAATGAGACTTAGGTTAAATTATTGAAGTTATTGGGTTCAATTTGTGCAATGCCATTAATTAGAGCAGGACCTGATGGTAGAACCCAAGTCTCCGAACTTCTAGTTCTGCATGCTTTTTAATACATGATTACATTATTATATTGGGCAAGGGTCATAAATGACCAGCTGCTGTCACTTTTAGAACCCCCCTGCTTTATCTCGTAGATTTCTTTTACCTGGGGTTGGAGCCAAAGGAGCTATGTTTTTCAAAGCTCTCCAGTAATTCTGATTTACAGCACATTTGGCAACAATTGCTGGGATATCCAATGGCTCTTTTTCCTGAGGGATTCACAATTTACAGATGGTTATAAATGCTCACACACTTTTTTCTTTTACTGTCTTAACTTTGAGTTTTTCTTCCCTTCATTGAAAAGCCCCTGTAATGTGCTTCTTTGTACTAATATTTAATAGAAGCCCTCAGACTACAACTGCTGACTCAAGAACTACTAGGATGTGAGGGTTTAATATATTAGTTAGTTTTAGTAGGTAATCAATCTCACAGAGAAGCATTGTGGGAAAGAAAACACAGGACAAAATGTAGTGGTATAATTGAGAGTTATTAAACAAGATAATTTTTTTATTATAACTCAGAAAATTTACTTTATTAATATTATATTTTATATATTGAATATTTGAAGCATGGAAGGCTTTGAACCTTCAACTCATTTATAAAAATAGAATCTGCCAAATGTTTGATGGAATAAAACCAGAGACCAGAAGAGAATTGATATACCAGTACAGATGACAGTTCTAAGAAACTGTTCTCTCCACCTTCTGGTATGCTCAGTTGCTCTTATCTCTGCATTTGGAGCACTTTGTTCATATCTTCATTATAGAACTTATCATTTATCATGAAAACTTCTGTTCACATCTCTAACACTTGCATATGACTGTGAGCACTTCAAAAGCAGATAATCAGTGTTACTCTAGTAACTCTAGTAACTCTAGTCTCTCTAGACCCTCACTCAGTTCATTCATATATTCATTTACCAAATATTTAATAACCTCCTTTTATGGGTTAAATTATACCCCCCCCAAAGACATGTTCAAGTCCTAACTCCTGGTCACATGGATGTGAACATATTTGTAAATAAGATCTTTGAAGCTGTTATTAGTTAAAGTGAGGCAAAACTGAATTAGGGTAAACCTTAATCCAATATAACTATAGTCCTTATGAGCAGAGGAAATTTGGACACAGAGAGAAGTAGGAGACAGATGGGGAGACAGATCACTATATTATGGAGGCAGAGATTGAGTTTTGGATTGCTGGCAAGCCACCACCAGAATGCTGGAGACTTCAGAAAAAGCATAGAACTTCAGATACCTTAATTTTGGAATTCTAGCATCCAAAATTTGTGACAATATATCCCTGTTGTCTAGGCCAATTGGTCTATGGGCTACAGAGGCCATGGGAAACTAAGAGACCCCTTTATTGGGCATTACTGTTGACTCCCTAACCTCTGATCCCTTGCAGAACATCAGTCTGTCCTTACGGTAATTCCATCCTTCATTGTCTAAGCAAATTTAGGCCAATATGGGAAAAGAAGTGTTAGCCTGGACATGAACAAGAAAGTATATTGACTCAGTTGTTACTGGAAAACATCTTAAAATCCCAAGGAGATGAACCTTAGGATAAAGCCAAAGGTATGTGTGGTTAGACAGATTTTGATTGGGTAGAGTAGGGAAGGAGAGGGTATAGGAGCATTCCTTAATGAAAGGCTACAATGTGTGAAGACTGGAAATCAAGGGAAAGTTTGCAAGTGGTCATGGAACTAAAAGAGATTCAGTAGGGCTGGAGGGAAGAGAGGGAAGTTGGGAGTGGTGTATTTGGCCTAAACTATTTCAGGAGAGAGAATGTCTTGTAAGGCATGTTAAGGTATGTACCTTTAAGAAGAGAGTGTTTGTTGAATGATCCAAATTAATTTTCTCTTTTACTTTTATAAAACTAAGAACTCAAGACGTTAGGTAATTTATTATAGGCTACATATCAAATTCATAGCAGAGCTGGAGCTAGAATTTGGATCAGATTTATGAGCAAGTGCTCATATCGTCATGCCATTTTATTGGTCTGTATCAGTAGTTCTAAGTCTTGTCTGCATATTAAAATCATCTGGGAGTTTTAAAAAAATATGAAGGGCTGGGCTCACCCCCAGAGATTTGATTAAAATGGATTGGAATGTGTCAGGGGTATAAGTATGTTTTAAAGATGATTCTAATATGTGACTAGGTTAATATTTTTTGGACTAAATTATACAGCTTTTTGTATAGTACCTAGTGTAGTTAATGCATATTCTCCTTTTTTGTTTTTTTTAAACAGAAAAAAGATTTCTTAATAAGAGTCTTGTGATTTGCAGTTTTCTTTAGTGCACTCTGCCTTAATGTAGTCATGCAAAAGAAGTAGCCCTGATCTCTAGTTTAGGAGTTCAAAAACAGTTTCTCAATTGTAGGTAATGGTGATAATGTATAATTTTTAAAAGCCTTCCAGGTAATTCTTCTATATATCTCTCCCGTGTGACATCCCAAGTTGAAAATACCTGTTCTAGCACACAAAAGGAAGAAGACTTTGTTTCTGATATGGTGGCTGACTCAATATTGCTCCAAACCTGCCTCATCAATCATTATTTCATTATAGGAAGAAAACCCCAGTTCAATGTCAGCATATGAGGCTAAAGGAACAGGTATCTATGGGTAGCCCTTACTTCACACAGAGTCACCCAACAATGATGAATGATTGAACTTCTAACCTCCGTCAGTCATCTTGCATATGTGTTCTGTTATAAAGGGGGCAAAAGATCATGGAATATATGTGGCAGGCATATCACTTCCAACCCCACCTCCACCCTCACTGTTCTGTCTTAAGCTAGAATTCAGTGTCACCATCTTATTCAACATAACACTCAGGCTGAGTGGACACACAGGATGATATCTAATTGTGTCTTCTGGTATAGATAAGAATGGTGCCTAGAAAACAAAGTCAGAGTTTTTACCTACGTATCAATGCAGGAGCACTGATGTCAAAAAGGTAGCCCTGGAAAGAGGAAGTTTCTTGATTTTGAGTATATGCTTCCAATATTTTTGAAAGTGTTCCTTTATGCACCTTCCTTCCTCCCTCCTTCTTTGTTCCTTTCTTCCCTCTTTCCCTTCTGCCCTTTCTTCCTTCTCTATTTTTACTTTTAAAGACCATGTTCGAATGTCTTACATATATCATCCCTTTTGTCATGTTTTCCAGAACTTTTAATCTTTAATCTCAATTATCTTGAGATTATTCCTGTGGAATATCCAAAAGTCCAGCTAGTTGCATAAAAACTTGATATGGTACTGTTTTGTTTTTTTTTTTCAGTTCTGATTTCAGACTGCCTTGATTATCTTGTTTACTTGCAGGTCTTAAATTTGTCCTCAAATTCATTAATCATCACTGTTATCATCTTAGAACTTGTGTCATCATTTTACTTGCAGGAATGACTGTCATAGCATTCCATGGTCTTGAATTGGAATAGGAAACAGACCTATTTCTGAGAAAAGGATGGAAGGGCTGGGTTTTGATTTCCAAAGCAAGCTTGGCAGGTCTCTGAATTGAGAAAGATATAAATCAGAAAAATGATACTGGCTTAAAACACATTTGCACTTGTAATTTGCTCACCTAATATGGTTGATGATGGAGTCTCCCTTCTAGGTTAACTGGCAAATCCTCTCCTCCAAATTTTAAATCTCTAGGCTGGGCTCAAAATATGTTCAGTGATGCCAACACTTATGTCCCTTCGATTTCCCAGAGTAAATTTAAAGGAGGCAAGAATCAATATATTCAGCAAGAAACATAAAGACATCATGATGTTTTATATCTTTCTCAAGGGTGTACATTTAAAAAAGTCATTTTTAAAATTTCAAATGAACTCCTTTCTAGAATAGCATTACAAGATCTTTTTCCACCTTCAACTTTCTCTAAACACAATAACATTGCTACCCGTATACTTTTTTTCCAGTGGCTTAGGGAGAACATTTTAGAAGAAGTAGTGTGAATTAACTTGCCTCCTCAAAGTTTGCTCTTTGTGCTAAGAGATTCCCTTATGCTTATGGAATCTTACCATTTTCCATCCATAAGCGTTCGAGGCTCGCATTGAATTGAAAAATGAAAAAATGCTAAAGTTTTCTTAATTGTGGCTTATTTGAAAATAATTAACCTGTGCAACACTCATGTACAATTAAATATCTGTGTATGACTTCATGTGAAGATAAATTCAAGTTTCACCTGAGACTTCTAAATGTGAGGTCCAGACCTATGATACCCTTGCCTTCCTTCCTTTCCATTCCTTTCCCACAAAGTAGATTAATCTGAACAGGCTGAAGTTTCAGAGTTTTAATTTACATGTTGGCACTTGGGTCTCTCACTCATGTCCAGAAGCATACTAAAATGAGAAATATTCCATATGTCAACTAAGAGAAAGGTGAAAACCATTCTAGGACAATAGATGTGGAGGTGGGTATACTTGGTAGGTAGATACACATAAACTGTATAGATAGAATATTCTTAATCCTGGCACAGAATTAAGTGCAGAGCCCAATAATCCATTATTCTGGTTGAAACCCTCTCTATTGTTTTACCCATGATTAGCACTTTATATCTTTTACATTTGCATTTTCCAAAATATACAAAAATTTATTAGACAGATTATTATTTGCTTTTTAGATATAAAGGAGAAAAGAGAGAAAGCTAAATGACTGTATCAGAAGCAAGAGTCAGTTCATGTAAGATCCATGGATTGAGGAGAGAACCAAAAGAGAAAGTTCATCAGGCCATAGGGAGGAGGTCAGATTTACCTAGTACCAGTCCTGAGGAATGTATACTTTAGGACCTTGTCAAATTATGACATGCCTCTCTTCTTTTGCTAGATCTGAAATCATTTTTAGGACACCAAGGGATAGAGAACAAGTAAAGAATTTTTCTACTATCTTTTTTATACTACCCAAGAAAGCCTTAAAGTAATACTTAAATATCATCTGCAGATATTTTGATTACAGTTAGATTGGAATTGATAAAATGTTAAGATTTACCATACTGGTTTCATTAAATTTATTACATTTTTTGGGGATTGTAATAGGAAATTATGCAATTCTTCTAAAGTCACTCAGACTACTGCTAAAGTTGGGATACATTTTCAACAATAACAAAAATGTTTGAGTGAGAGCTTTAGACTTTTTAGTGTAGAAAAATGACTCAAATTGTTTTAATTCATTATTGAGTGAAATTAAATAAAAATTTTGCAGGAATGGAGGAGCATGTAGTATCCCTTACAGAGGAGAGATCTAACAGTGGACATGATTGTGAAGTGGAAGAGTCATTTGTGTTTCTTGTGCTCATCAGGGAAAATGATGATTATAATTTAGGTTGAGAACATGTTTCTAAGATTCTTTTCATTTTATTTCCTCTCAGGAAATATCACAGGGAATTCTAGTGAAATTATTTATAATGAAGAGAAATGTCTAACCAGGATTAAAGCAAAATGTGGCAAGTTATGGTCATTGCTGAAGCTTATTCTTCTCTGCAGAGTACTTACTACTCTTCCTGAATGTTCTTTACTGCAGTGCCATAGGATGTTATTTCAAGCTTGCTATATGATCTTTATTCTAGACTTTCAGCTCCCAGCCACCCACCTGCTGTGCATGGCCTGTGTGCCATGCTCTCCCTACCAGCAGAGGTCAGAAAGTTAAATAAAGAAATTTTCAAATATTGTCCAGATCCTGTAGAGAAAAACTCTTCCTCTTGTACTCCTCCTATTTCTTTGTACTCCTCCTTTCATCCTTCTGCACTGCATAAATCTTCCTACGACCCAAAAACATGCTCTTTAGCTTCTTTCTCTCTTCTTATGTAAAATAGCCTCATGGAGTTATTGTGAAGATTGAATGAAACTATAGGTGCACCTAGCACCTAGTATGTGCTCAATAAATGGCAACTATTACTCTATATATGTGTGTGTATATATATACACACAAAAGCAAATAGAACAAAATGTGACTATGATATACAAATACAAGATAGTGTTACTTAAAATGATCACATTCTATAAATATTTGTTGTTGTTATTGTTTTGGCTTGAAAAAGAGTGTCATATATAAGTTATTTTTAATCTCCCAAATCCTTTCTTACTGTAATTTTGGAAAGAAGAAAGCAGGGTCCTGGATGAGTTTTTACTGAGGAAAAAAAGCCAGTATCACGTGTATTGGGCTCTGAGGTGGGAAACCCTAAGGCACCAGGGGGCAGCCACAGGCATTCAGAAGTACAGAAGTCTACAGCCTGTTCAGAAACAAAAGATGAATATATATGCCTAGTCTACAAATGGATCTAGGATTGATACTAGCTCCACACTACTTATTACCTGAGATTTCTACAGCTGTCATCGTTACCCTCTGTGAGCAATGACTGGTATTTAGACATCCCACAAACCATTGCATCATTCTATTAGATCATTTATATTTATTTATGTATAAATTGTGGTGTGGCGAGCCTTTCTTGAACAACACTTGTATTCTCCTTCTTACTTTTTATTTATCAAATCTTGTCCTTAAAATAGCAACATTAGCAGGCATAAAAGCAGTAAACATTTCCAATTATTTGGTCCTGAGTGAGTGTACATGTCTTCCTGAAGATTTCAATGACTGGTTAACCACAAAATTTTTTAAAAAAGGAAAAGTTGGAAAAAAATTTCAGTCTCAAGAAACACCAAGCCTGATATATAAACTTTGTGTCACCTAAGATTGTCAGAGATCTCTTGATGGCCAAGTTCAGAAATGTCCTCTTTTGCCGTTAATAGGATTTGGTCATTGGTGCTCCTTATAGGTGATAAAAGGTCTTTGAAGGATTGATTTCCCATCTGACCAAGAGCCAAGCCCATAGAGGCTGCCACTGCACCTACGTATTCCTCAGTTCTGGTCTCTGCTTTACCAACCTTAATTTGTTGCTGTGCAATGGATGTTTCCCTGACATTTACCTAAGGTCTGATAGCAGTTTCTCAGTAATCACATGTCTGCTAACTTGTAGGGGTTTTTGTTGTTACAACCAGTTTTCAAGCAGGATATTTCAGCTTCTCCCAGGAGCCAGGTGTTAAATGGCCTTATCTAAGATAATTCTCTTATATATAGATGGATGTAGCAAATATTGTGTGGATTTTGTGTGTCCTAAGAAAATATGATAATGGGGTTATTAGGCAATGCCATTTTGTAATTCCTTCTTGAAAGCTATTAAAAGGAGATGATATGAACTAAAGTTGTTGTCCCCATTACAGTTTTCAGGGCTGATATTAGGACACAATAGGAGTGCGACCTTTGAATAATGGATCTAAAGGTTCATGGCAACTCAGGGTTTACAAGCTGTTATCATTAGAGAAGGTTATTCACTTGTCCTTGGTGCTGTAGGAAAGGTAAAGGCAGTTACTTCCAGAGAAAGTAGTAATGACACAGAGTTTATAGACATTAAACCAGAAGCAGCACCATTCCGATCTTCCTGGGACAGAAACTGCTATACAAACATGCAGTACTGCCGTGTCAAGTCCAACGCAAGTCCTGTTTATATCTAAGCTATTTAACTTGCAGCACATACATTTTGAATCTTTAAAAAAAAGATTTCTGATTAAAATGTACTATTTTACATCCACCATCAAGGAAATAAGCAAATATATTTAAATATGGCCATATTTACAAGGCTTGGAATGGCAGGTCTAGTGCCTGCAATAATTTAACAGGTTAGGGTCCTGGTGGTTCTCCATACTGATATTGTCTCTTGTACAGGAGAAAAATCCCTTTCTCAGAAACAACTTTATGTTCTAGCAAAACAACTTTCTAGTAAAACGATTTCTGCTAAGCTGCCCTTAATTCTTAGCCTGCTGCATCTCTATCAAAGCAGCAGTTGGGACAGGCATAGAGAAGAAAACATTTCCCTGAACTCTTCAAGGATTCAGGTAATGATTGAAGAGAAGATAAAGGAGGTAAAAAAATAAGGCTTTAGGATTACATCAGCAAGTATTTTAAGACTTATTGAGGGCCCGGCTAGATAGCTCAGTGGATAAAGAGCTCGCCGGTGTACTACATGGGAGGCCCCGGGTTCGGTTCCCGGGGACCTCTCCGAGCGGGCAGACCGCCTTGAGAAAGGCAAGCCACCGTGGG
>PVKH010022991.1:0-13941 GCA_004027955.1 Chaetophractus vellerosus
AAAGTCTTACTGTCTGATGGCTTGGACCCCTGCTTCCTGCATGCTAAACCAACAAAGTTTTTGAGAGAGTTGTATGAACAAAACCACTGTTCACTTGGACTAAAAAGGACATGGAAAGGAGACATTGAAGGAGAAACAGCTTTAAGGAGAAAACCATGGAAGCTGAGATCTGAAATCAAGACATCACCTTGGGCCAAGGAAGGAACCCCACCCATGTGTCCAGAGAGGGTGAGTTTGCCTGGGAGGCTGAAAAGGGTAGATGTTCCCATCCCATGTTCTGGGCGAGTTTTGCCACCCCAGGGTACAGGGAGGGTAGAACACATTCCTCAAAGATTAGGGTGGTTAAGGTCAGCATCCCATAGGTCTGAGAGGGTTGCTCCTGTCCCCCATGGATTAGGGAAGGCCAGGTGGTCAACTAGTTGCTCTGAAAAGTTTGGGTCTCTGTGCGAAAATTTAGAGAAGGCCAGGTGGCCAACTTGTTGCTCTGAGATAGTTGAGCCTGTAGGCCAAAATTTAGGGGGAATGTTGTCATCCCTGTCTAGCCTAGGGATGCTAAGGCTCTAACCCAAAGATTGGGTAAGGTGGGGCAATCACCCCAACCCGCTTGGAGGGTGAGGTCTGAAACTTGGTTGACACCCAGATGCTTGATGAGGGTGGAACCAAGAAAATGGCTGTTGGGCAAGCCTGTGGAAAGGGTGGGTTCCCATGTGGCCCCAAGGAGAAGAAACCATCATCTTGAAAATGACTCTCAGACTTTAAAATGGAACAGAGGACGCCCTGCAGTTTTGCTGAACTGTAGAAAATCCATGACTTATGTTTAACATCTCAATTTTCTCCTTATGTTAATTTAAATGTGTATATTTTGTCTTTCCTTTTGTATTTTGGAAGCAGTTAAATTTTTTTGTAAGTTTCAGAGTTCTCCAGCTAGAAGGAATTTTGCCTGAAGACCAACTGTATTTCTTTGAACTGATTTTGATATGATTTTGTACTTGCAATTGTTACTAATTTAAGGTTTTGTGAATATTGTAATGTATTTTTGGAATTCAGGGGGTGGAGTGTAATGGTTTCAGAGTTTTATTTAATTATGAATTCCAAAAATATAAATTGGATTATTCTTGTAAACTAATCTGTTCATCTGGCCGTGAATGGAAGCAGACCCGCCCGCGAATGGAGTAGAGCCGCCTGGGCGGTGACCTGACTCGGCGCATCACCGCAACGGGGGAGACAGAGCCACACAGAAGAACGCAGAGAAAATTAACACAGCAAGAGCAAGCAGAAAGGGGGGGATATGTAACAACAACAACAACAAAATCTTAATTCCCTTTTATAATCATTATTTGGCTAAAGTTCAAAATATTGAGCCTACTCTCATTACTTGGTCCTTGTACTTTTAGCTTTGTGTACTGCTACCTCCTGTACCAACCTGGGATACTTTCCTTTCTTTCATTCTTAATGATCCCTTATTTCCATGTGTCTAATCAGTTTTTCCTAATTAATAAGCATATGCAAAAGGTTTTATCATTAAACAAGTATGGGGAAAAGCTGACTGAAGCAAACTTGAACAAATTTATTTACTAGAGGACTTCTTAAGGCCTTCTGTGATTTTCTAAGGTAAGTGTATGGATAATACAATCCCCAAATTTATTTGGCCATAGAACATGTTTTTGAAGAGCATAACACAGGACTGATGCTGTAAGAAATATAGTTAAAGAAACATTGCTCTAAACCCGACCTACTCCTCAAGACCCCACTCAAATACTTCATCAATGTGTCTTCTTTCATCTCCCTGTGAGACACTGAAGATGAGCGAGACCATGGATTCACAGGGATTGCATTATAACAGTGAGTGTAGTTTGTTTCAAATATAAGTGCTGAATGAATAATATTAGTGAAACAAAATTAATCTTTTTATTATTGATTACATAATTGTTTACATTGATTTTTGAATATTATAGAATAGAACATGAAGGGTTATTGAAGAGAACAACCTAAATGGTCTTGGCATTCCATGAGTTTCTGAAGGAGTGTCTGATGGCTACTGTGAGAATACATGGGGAGAACTGTGCAAGTGGAGTTAAGTAACTGCTCTGTAAACCAAAACTGAACTTGAATAAACAAACAGAACAGCTGTCAAATCAAAATCGATTCTATTTAAAATGAAAGCCTGTTTATACATCAAGTACGCAATTGTCAAAAGCAAACACCGCCCTTCCTCTCCCGATTTCCTTCCCTTCTTTAAAAAAATTTATTGTCCCCTCCCTCCCTCCCTCGCTCCCTTCCTCTCTCCCCCCTCCCTTCCTTTCATCCTTCCTTCCTTCCTTCCCTCCCTCCTCAAAAAGGCGTTAGGCAGGTCTGAACAAGAATTTGGGCCAGCAATTGGAAGGAAACAGGCTTTGGGTGGAAACATATTGGAGGGTAAGGGTGTGAGATATCACCAGAATATGGCAAAATGCCTGTCAGGCCTGGTTTAGGGGGTAGAGTGGGGTAGTCAGGAGATTGACTACATACAGGGAAATTAAGATAATGGGAGCCAGGTTTCTCCCAGTCAGAGAAGGGGGGTACAAAAGAAAGAATAGAATGAATCTTACAGTGTTGACTTAGAATTGGAGGTTTAGGTATAAAATCAAGGTTTCCAATAGATAGGTAGGTAGATAGATAGATAGATGATAGACAGATAGATAGCTCTAAAATAAATATACTTGTAAATGGGTACATATATGTATGTATGTGTATGTATGTATGTATGTATATATACATGTATATCTCCTAACTCTGCGCACTGAAAAAGACAAGGAGCAGCGACACCACAGGTTGATTTCCAAACACTACACTCCACTCTAAAGGCATGGGAAATCCTCGGAACAATGGTCAATTCCAGGGTTGTGGTACAAGATGAATCTGGAACATTTTGTGGTACCAGAAAGCAAGGAAAAGCTCCAAAAATAATGGGAATATATAAAAAAGACATAGAAGCAAGATCGAAGGAACTACCACTGGACAAATCTAGGTAAAACTGAGCACCAAAATAAGTAATAATGGAAATCTATGATAAACCATGAATAATAGGGTTTTTCAAGAAGTAGGAATCTAGAGTCAACACTGGGTAAATAGACAGACATAAATACTAAGAAGAGAAAGATGCCCCTTGTAACAGAAAGCCAACTAATAAATAGAAATAATAAATATAAAGGGAATAATCATATTAGAAAACATCGATGAATGTTAGAACTGGTAGGTGAACATGGGCTGAAGAACAGAATTTTGCATATAGTCTCAAAGTTATCTACCCACAAAATCCATATTTTTTAAAAAGTAACTTTATAGTGGAAAGCCCTGGCAGACACTGCCTAAATTAAATGACAAATGTCACCACAAGTAAGGGGAAAAATAGACATCACGTGTCACCCAATAGGATGTAATGAAAAGAACACAGTATCTGTGATATTCAAGCCAAAAATATATTAGCAAGGATCTAATCATGAGGAAACAACAGATCTGAACTGAGAGACACTACAAAATGACTAACATATAATCTTGAAAAATGATAAGGTCATCAAAATCAAAGAAAGACTGTGGAATAGTCTCAGAGACTAGAGAGAAGTGATAATTGGGAACAACCTGTGGTCATGGATTGGTTCCTTTACTATCAAAAATGTTGTAACTTTGGCAAACTTTGAATTCAGTCTCTAGGTGAAGGTTATATGGGCAAGTGTAAGGTTAGTAAGTATACTATTCTTACAACTTTTCTGTTGGATTTAAGTTATGTCTGTATTGTCACCCTTTCAGCCATCAGCTACTTGACTTCAGGACCCACAGCTCACTCAGTTGGTTATTCCTCCACAGAGCCTAGAACATAGTAAACCCTCAAAAATGTTTGTGGAAGGCAGGAGTAGAGGAAGGGAAGGAGAGGGTGAGCAGGGAGGAGGGGGGAGGGAAGGGAGGAAGAGGGAGGGAAGACAGGAGGGAGGGATGGAGAGAAGCTAGTCAAAATTAGACGTACCCCATCTGCCAGACAGTTCAGTTAGGCTACATTCCTAGAAGACGCTGGGCAAGATAATGATTGCAGAAAATTCTATCCTTGCTTTCCCTAAATTGTCTCTAGAGGAAAGAAAAATCATTGAAGTGTGTTTTTGGACCAGCTTGTCATTAAGCTGGAAAAAGCTATTTTGTTGCCTTAATTAGTTTTATTGTTTTGACATTTTAGCTTTTTAAAGGCTTTGCGCTGGAATTCAAGTGCAGTATCTCATTGCCATGGAGTCTATTTTAATGAATGATTATTATACAAATGAACCTGCTAATAGGATCCCTTTTTTCTGGAAAACAAACAAAATCCACATAGAAATGTTCAAGGGCCGCACTCTATATTAAACCTGGGTGTGTGGTGCTATCTTCCTTTAAAAAACAACACAAAACTTGTTTTCTGCTACCAAAATCTAATGGAAAGTGATAGTGAATTGACACATTAGGTAATGCAAAGTCTTGATGATGAGACCTTCTCCACTCTATTTTTTTTCTTCGATTAGGGGAGTTATTATAAAAATAGTGCCTAGGAACCTCCGTTCATTCAGAGCAATCTTTTAAGGGCCCCAATTCCTTGCTTCCTACCTAATTCTCAGCAGCTGTTCCTTGAATAGGCTGTCAACAATACAAAACCGAAGATCTGGCTCCGGGAAGAAATGCCCCACCCATTTGCTCATAAACAATGATAGTATTTGCCGGCACTAAAGCTCCCTGGACGTCATTGAAGGCAGCGTTACTGGGTCCCAGGGGACGTTGTGGCATATTACCCAGCAGGATTTCAGTTACAAGAGCATGGTAAACAATTAGACCTCATTTACATTTTACAATTAGGTTTCACTTACATTTTACTGTGATTTTTACACGCATCAAAGGCTTTATTTCACATCTTTACTAAATCCACAAACCGTGAATTTAAGCATCCCATATTTTTGACATGTTATTCCACATGCTAAATGTCAGTAGTCTACATTTGGTTGAACAAAGGCTAAGAATTATATAAGAGTGTGCCCAAATTGAAATGAAACGACTCTGAAATCTAAAAGCTAAGCTAAATCATTTACAGTGGTTTCCTAAATGCCTGAGAGATGAAATGCAAATTTCCTCTGGTGTTAAATAAAATATGTTTAACTCATGTCATGTATTCTAAAGGTCTCCCTGGATAGATTTCTGAAGGTCTGTCAGTTTATTAGGGCATAGATGATATCCATCAATTGGAAATCAATACTTACTGCTGGGTTTTAATTATAAATTATTGGGGAAATGCAGGAGGTAAATAGGCAGGGCATTCCTTGCTAATAGTTTGAAATAAAATTGGCTTGATTGCCCGTGTGTGAATCGAGAAAGCATTTTTTGTTCATATGTATTTGCTTTTAATTCTAAATTGTTGAGGTTTTTTCCAAGGTTTGGTTGCCAGAGGAACAGTTTCTCTCTATGGATTGTTTCATTTTAAATTCTGGAAAAGAGTGCTTTACAAATCCAGTATGCTGATGCTCATTGAGAAATAGCATACATTTACATTTTATTGGTACTAATAGGAGAGAGGGGGTTCTTTCTTTTTCATGGTCACTTTACTCCCAAATATACAACAATGTGTGTGCATTAGCTTTTTAAAACATTTTCTGTACAGAATTTCAATTTCTTTTATTTTTCAAAGTTCCTCATCCTACATTCATGGCTATACAATAATGCATTCTTCCTTTCTCCATTTTCAAGTATACAAAAGAATTTTGTACTCAGCAGAATAGCCTGAAATCTCACATAGGGAAGAGAGGTTCTTTTTTCTTTTTCTTTTTTTGACTTGGGCTGTCTCATTCTGCACTAAATTCTGCCACTAGTGCTATTTACAATGTAGTAATTCAAAAAATTGGCTTTGTTTGCCTCATCAGCAGAGGAGGATTCCACCTCCAGGACTAATTCTTTATACTCAGCATTTGCATCAGATCCTGGGCACTTTCCCTGTTACCTGCTATTGATTTCCTCATGCCTTCAGGCCAGCATTTGGTCCATGGCCATCTACAGTGTACCAGGCACGAATATGACAGCCACTTCCTTTATGGTCAGAGAATCTAAAAGTAAAACATGACAATAAAGAATGACATCCATTGTGGGAAGGAGTAGAAAAGAGGTGTTTGGGGAGTGCCATGGGATTGTAACACAGGAAGCACTGTCATGTAGGGAAGTCTGGTCTTTCTACTATGCAAGCTGTGATAATCAGGGGAGCTGGGGAAACCTAGAGTATACTCTCCAAGCTCCCTGGTGTTCTATTAAGAAGAGGTGAGGATGTGAGTAAGACAATGGACAGACTCAGGGTAGACCCTATGCTCTTCTACGCTCTGCAGAATTGCAATTTGTCAAGTGGGTGATTAGGCCACGCTGAGAAAATCTTCAAATGCTGGGTCCTTTCCCTCTCTTTTTTGGCAAAGATTTCAAAGAAGACCAAAAGTTCTAAGAAGTTATTAATAATTTAATATTATTAGTTCATGTGTGAATGTCAATTCTATTCACAGAGTCAAATATTAGAATATGTTTCATGTGCATAAAATAAAGGTATCTTAGGGGAGCAGTGTGGGCCACCAGACCAGATCTCCAACCAATCACCCAAACTTTTTTTCTTAGAATATAAAATATCCACACGTGCATATGTATACACATCATGCACACATAAGACACACACAGGCATTGCACACATACATAAGTGGTAACACATGCAGTCACAGACATACAGGTGCAGGCACACATACAACCACACGGAGGTAGAATGTCATTTTGAAAATATCACACTACTCATAACATACCAAAATCATATATGTTCATGACTCTTTACTACATTTTCACTTACATTCGTCCATTGACCTTTTATGAACCTCCCTTTGAGATGATGTGCCAAGATTACTGAAAATCAAGTCCAGTGCCTGTGTCTCCAAAGTCCGTGTTGCCTTTCCCCTCTACTAGCCGACATGCTGCTCTGATAATGGGTAACACTTTCACTGACTTTGACCATAACTGAGAAGCAAACTACCTAGGAAATAAACATTAAAGGTATAAGAAAAGGAATGCTAGAACACGAAAAAATACCACAGTGGTAAAAAAAAGATGCAAATCTCATATTTCTTCTTCGAATCACATAAAATAGTTCATTCTGCTAGTGATTAACATTTGAAATGATAATCTAAACACTCCACCATTGAAGGTTCTGAGACCCACCACGTTAAAGCATTGCCAGTAAGTTCCACCCTCAGTACCGTTATATGAGAGTTCCAATTCCAGTTCCTTGATGCTATGTTTAAAATTTTTGATTTGATGAATCATCAAGCAAGGTGTTGTACAAAGACATGAAATGAGAAGGCTGAGATATCAACCTCAGACTCTCATCTTACTGGATGTGAAGTACTGGATATAATATTTATCTTCTCTGAGTCTCAGTTTCTTCTTATATTAATATCATTTCTATCAACCTTTCAGGTTTTTTGCATGTAAGTGTGTGTGCATCAAAATGAGATAATGGACATAACCATTAAATTGCCTATAAAGTACTATGAAAATTCAAAATTTTATTATTACTACTCCAATCATTATCATCATACAGGGAAAACTAGGCCTAAATATGTACAACTATATGGCAGATCTAAACAGAGTTATAGAAATAGGCATGGTCTTACCCTGTACAGATTGACATTCTAAAATATTTACACTCTGATTAGGTTAATTCCCTAATCTACAGTATATTTTACATTTCCCTGACCCACTATTTAAGCATATCCTTGAAAAACTCATTTATCAAAGGGTTTTAGAACTACAACAATTTTGAAAACTTGAGAAGAAAAATTATCTGAAGCACACCCATTCTTGTTAAAATGTAGCCTTAATTTGATTACATAAATAAGCATTAACTCCACATAGCAATAGGTGGATTGTGTCATCAGCCTATCCATCCCTCCTGTTTTCTCTTCCACAAGTCTGTCATTCAGGGATCATCACATGATTTTTTCTATTCTTGGCCACAAGAACCATGATTATTTTTTTTTTGCTCTGATCAGAGACTCAAGCTTACAAATTGGATATGGTGGCAGTTTTCCTCCATCTGGCATGTTAGTAAGAGACTTGGCAAATGTGGGCCTTATATTATTCAGTGGTGAGATTGACAGTCTTGTAGAGGCAGAAATGGATGCAGTAGATTCAGCTGCCATGTCAAATCAGAGGGGAAGTCTATCATTGTTTGTGATCTGATAGGGACAGGGGAGTCAGCATTGTAGTATTACATTCTTCAGTTGAAATCAAGTGATAGATATTTATAACTTTCCCTAGGTATCATTTATCTAGCGATGGTAGTTTCTATGGAATGAGTTACTCAGCCTTAAAGTGTTGCATTTCTACAATGCCTAAAGCAATGAATCTCCAATCACAGTATTCTGAACTTCACAAGACCTCAGATCAGCTCTGCATCTTATACGTGTCATGGGTAAAGTTGGAACAATGATAATTTCTGTGAATTACATCACATGTATTTAATACATTCACTGGTTAATCATACAATTAAACTGAAAAATTAGGTCAAGAATTTTCCCAGGGAGGACTCCACCTATGACCTTTTCTATTTTCCTCCAAATAGGAACGTAAAGTAAAAAACAAAACAAAACATAAGATCAGTCTTTTTATAAAAATGTCAGAAATGTGAACAATGAGCCTTATTCAAAGATCTCCATCACAGAGTGAATAATAATAACAAAAATGGAGAAACACTAAATATCCAACACTATGGGAATGGGTGAATGCATTACGGTCATTGAGTATGGTGGAATATAATGCTGCCATTAAAAATGGTTGCAATTAGTTTTAATGACAAAAGTATATATCATTAAGTTAAACAAGTCACAATATAAAACTGCTTAAATTATGGGGGAAAAGCCTGTGTCCTGGTAAAACACTGGAAAGAAAATACACATAAATATGAGCAGTAGTTAATATTGATAGCAGAAATATCAGGTGTTGTTTCTTTTTCTCCATATATTTTTCAGATTTTCTATACTGGACATGTATTACTTTCGGATTCAGGAAAAATGAATGAAACTGAAATAAAATCCTTTAAACTGATCTATTATGATGGCACAACTTTTTTGTATATGGACTTGCATGTTGTTATTTATACTTCTTTTTTTAAAATGGCTTTCAACGAATTTTAAAAAGAAAACATGCTTTCTGAGGTGTTTGTTAATATTAAAAGTTGAATAGGACATATACAAATGATGCATGCATTTCTACATTTCTAGCTTTAGGAGAGAAAGAGAATCATTTCCTTTGCAATGACCCCTCTCTGCTCCCATCTTCACGCACCTCTGGACTCTGACTCTGGCCTGGTCCCCAGGCAGCACACAATCTGCTGTGTGGTGATTGACCTTCTCCTAAGTGACCCAAGAAGGCCTGGGAATTTCTGGTCTGCTCTATTCATTTTATTAATCATCAAAACTTTGACTATGAGTCATGTTGCTATTGAAATAATTTCACCTATGGGTTTATTTTGCTTTAATCATTAGCTTTAGCTTTCAATCTCTTCCCTCTTATTCCCATCAGAAAATTTCTCAGTCCTCTAGTCTAGCATCGAGACTAGCATTGAGGCCTGTTGATTCCATCAGCCTCCCGTGCTTCATTATGATCCATGACATAATGACATGATGTGATTTGCCCCAGTGCACTCGAAAGTGACTTGGTGTTGTGATTCAGCAAGGCAGCAAGGACTTTTGAGAAGCTATATTCTTGTTGATATCATACTTTTTAAAACACCAGATTTCTCACTGTTTTTGAGGAAAATTCAGTTCATATATGACTACCTCCACCACTAGATAATTGTGTGCATGTGTACACACACTCTAAGAGGGCTAAACTGAAAATGTTAATTATTCTCTTATTATGGAGGAATTCCTTAACACATTTTTGGTTTACTTTTGTTTGATTCAATAGTGTGTTGTGTGTGTATGTGTGTGCATATGTGTGTGTAGAGAAGATGAAGGAGGAGCACATAAAAATCGCTTTTTTAATATTCTGAAATGTGTCTTGAAATGCATTTGTGGCTTTTATTTATTATTATATCCATATGGCAATCTGACAGTAAAAGCACAGAACTTGACCGTGAAGTTTTCTTTTCTTTTGGTCAGCTACAGATGATAAAAGCAGGCTTTACTTTAAGCCCATTTACCTTAACCTCTCACTGACCCAGTCAGGACCTCCAGACAGATCTTGGTAGGGTGAGCTGACTTGGCACCACCAGTTATAGGATTTGCCTTTGGATTTGACTTGATGGCATTGAGCTCTTTTCACATCCAGCTCCAGACAGAATGATGGAGAGGACCAATGCCGTGTGGTAGTTTCCCAGGCCCCCTGATAAGTATTCTTTGGCCAATTGCCCTTTTCCCTTTACTATCATTTCTAATTCAAGCAACTGTTCTCAGTTGTTTTCTTGTCTTTTGTGTATTTTTCAAAAGTGGTCGTTGGTTGAACATAGCACTAACATCATGCAGATTTAGTACCCTTCTTTTTGTTACTTGTTCTTTATTTGTCATCTAAATTTTATAATATAAAATGAGTCTTCTTTGAACTTGAATCATGTGAAAAATAAAAATCCAAAAACCTAAGTATTTTGTGCATTGGTAAAATACACCATTTCTAGCATTTAAAAAATCCTGGAAAAATATGTCATAGTTTAGGAAAATAAAATTTGACTGTAGATAGAATAAACAATATATCTGTTTTGAGACATAATATTTTGCTAGTGTAGAAGTAGATTTTGGTCATTAATGGTATTTCTTGCAACCAATCTCATCTTTTTAATCATCAGGAAAAATTAGTGCATCTTGGTTTAGATACTAGACTTAATGGTGAGCCTATCCAGTACCTGTCCAGCTATTCTTTTGGGTCAAAAGAAGAACTTAAATTGTATGGACGGGAGATGCAACTTTATTGCTAAAACATAAACCAAATGCAGGGAAACATATGCCCAAATAAAATTCATTATTGTCCAAACTTTTCTGAAATACACACTATTTAATTCTACATCAGCTCAAAGTTTCATGGAGCTAGATGCAATGAATTTGAAATCAATGACAAGCAAAATTGGCTTTATATAGGAACCAAGCCTGGAAAAGGGGACTCTGCCACAGTGCCTTAGAACCAATACATAGCTCTTGAGAGGCAGTCAGAAAACTTTAAAGTGTTTACAGTAGAGTTTAAAGATGGCGCCTGGAGGCAAGCCTGCCTGTGTTCAAATTATGTCTCTGTTGCTTCGTTTGGGGATTAGATAACTGATTTAGCTTCTTAGCCTCAGAGTTATCATTGAAAAAAATGTGGCTAATAAACTCTCCTACTGACCAAGACTGTGCAAATTAAATTAATACGTAAAGCACTTAGAAAAGAACCTAAAACATAGTAAGTCCCTAATGAATACCATTGACTATTCCAATTTGGATAAAATTCCACGACTAAAAAGGTCATTGGCTTTATTTTTAGTGGAAACATTTATATGATTACTTTTATTGATAATAAGTGTTTGTTCTCAACAGACAAATTGGGGAAACCAGTTGAATTTTATTAAGTGTATTTTCTGCAGTAAGAGGCACAGTTGTTTTGTCTCCTGTGCTTGAAACCTTTCCCAAAACAAGTGAGTCAAGGTACTGCAATAAGAAGCCGAATGTAGAGGTGCTAATAAAGCTCTAACTTAAAACACTGTGTGCCAGTGAAACAAGTGGTATTATCAAGAAAAGGAACTTTGTGGATTCTCCTAAGTGGACAAATAAATACCTCTTTTAATTGGAAGGCAATAGAAATAGTGTTTTATTTTGGCTCCCAAGAAGTAATAAGCTGATAGACCAAAGTTTGTGTATCTAAAAAGGAAAGCTTTTGACCAAGGATATCACCAGACGCAACTTAGGAAGGAAAATTTGGTCCCTGGAAGTAGGTTAGCCAGAAAGTTGTAATTATTGTCAACAAAGACATGCAATAACAAAAAAGATTTTCTTTCACCAGAGAAGGTACTAAGGAGAAACCTCTCAAAGAATAATTTGCCTCAAATAAGAATTCAAGGTTGTTTTAAAGCTCCCCATAGGCTCTTCAAAGGTCACAGGTGCTCTTTGACCTGTGCAAGGGAAATGTTCTTGTAAAATTGTGTAACCTAAATATATATATATTAAAAAAACAATTTTCCATGAGAAATAATGATGGAGGGTCAGTGTGATTGAAGTTTAAACCACACGCAGAGGACGTAAGATATCATAGCCTAGTTTCATGTAACGCTGCGTGCATTTGAACACATGCGATGAGTGGTGGGGTTGTGGGAAGGCAAAGTGATCAGATGTGTAAAAGAACAGATGGGTTATGAGATAACTGTGGTGCACACAGAGGACCCACCTCTCCAACAACTCTGGAGGTTGATGGCACTTTCTCTGGCTTTTCCTTTCTCCGTGGATAGGCAGTCTTCTTTTGGTAAATCTCAACTAGGCAGCCAAATTTCAGGCAGGTAGTGGAAAAAAGTAAACACAAACCAGGCACAAATGAGATGCTCAAGAAAACAAGTAGGTGAAGTATAGTCACTTGATAATTAATGTAGCAAGAACAAATTTGATTGCCAAAAACTCAGGTGTGCAGAAGTGTATGCGTCATTCATTTTCTACAACTCAAATCATTTGCTATTTATCTTCCACTTCCAAATGGCACAAAACCCAACATTGCCAATTCAAGGTAATCTGAATTACTTGCAGATGTTTTTCTCAGTCCTTTTTGGATATATATACAAAATCAGGACTGAAGAGTCTGATCCTGACCAAAACACTACAGGTGTGACTTTTCAGTCCCAGCTGTAGGCAACTACAAAGGCTTTAACCTCACAGGTCTCAAGGGGAAAACACATAGTACTTTTCCATGCTAGACCTGGTGCCAAGCCAATGCATTGTAGTCTTTGAAGGGAGTTGCAGTTGAGGACTCAAAGCCTGTCAGGTTCTTACACACATCTGCACTTCTAAACCAATGCTTTCTTCAGATGCCTCTGCTGAGCTCTCCTTATCAGGGCAGAGGAAGGAGAGGACTCAGTTCTCCATCCTAACTCCCTACTCAGTACGATTCCATTCCAATGAGTCTCCCCCCACTCATCCACCCTCCACCCCCGCCCCAGCCCTGGGTCCATAAAACCACAACATCCTTTTGTTCAGAATCTTTCAGCGGTGAGAAATCCCCCATGTCTTTGCTGATCCATCTGACTCTCACCTGGTGCCATTCCATGGAGGAAAATGAAACCAGGAGCTGGCACTTTTCTTTGGATTAGCATCTTGCTTATATCATTGCAGTAAGTGATTAAAGGTTTGACTGTTATTTTCATTTTGGCTAGTTGTCTTCATCAGCTACTTTTCACACCTGGCAGCACATCTCGGCTCAGTTCAACACTTGACAGGAAATTTCCTCCACTTTCCCCTCTCTTCTTGCCTTCTCTTTCTCTTACAGGAGAAACTTCCAAGAACAGCTCAAGAGGGAAAAGACATTCCTTCCATAGTAGTTGGACTTGTCCAACACTGGCTCTGAGATGCACTATCCATGGTGGTTTTTAGTTGTTGCCATCCATTCTCACCACGGTGTGTTGAGATGGCCCCAAGGCCTAAGTTGTTAATTACACACATTATGATTCTTCCTCATTCCAAATCCAAAGCACCTTGGGCCCACCTGTCTTTTCACAGAAAGGTTCACACCCGCTAAGGGAATAAGGACTTTAGGCTCCTCTTCTTGCAGCATTCATTCTGGACTGCCCATCTTATCACACTTTCAATCCTTACTGTAATATTGGGATAACAAAGTACTTGTCTTCTTTTTTGGACCATACTATATTGAACAGTTTTGTAGACCTATATTACTTTTAAAAGGAAGTAACTAGGGGCTGGCTGTAGCCCA
>PVKH010022992.1:0-13963 GCA_004027955.1 Chaetophractus vellerosus
ATTACTCCTGACGGCAGGAAATGGAGTGGAGTGGGGGTCTCATGCCCCACCCAGCATGGAAGCTCCTTCCAAAGGAACAGATGATGCTTTTATAGCCTGCTACCCTAACTTCTCATTACCTCATTTTTATACTGTGCCAGGAAAATAGAAGAACTACAGGGCCCGGCCTCATTCGCTGCACCCCTTTTATGCGTCAAACACGTAGGCATTTTATCTTTGATCTTCACAAATACCCTATGCAGCGGTTTGGAACTGTGCGTACTCCCAGAAAAGCGTGTTCTGAAAGTTATTCCATTCCAGGGCTGTGAACCCACCACAAATAAGACCTTCAGGTGAGGCTACTTCAGGTAAGCTGTGGCCCACCTCATTCAGGATGAGTCTTAATCTATTACCGGAGTCCTTTAAGAGAGAATTAATTCAGACAGAGGGAGAGAGCCACAGAAGCAAGAAGCTGAAATCAATGAACCCCGGAAGAGAAGGAGAGACCAGCAGGCTCCACTGTGCGCCATGTGACAGGAGTCCGGGACCGTCGGCGGCTGGTCTCCAGGCCATCGTCTTCATGATGCCTTGATTTGGACATTTTCACAGCTTCCAAGCTTGCAAGTGAATAAATTCCCGTTGTGAAAAGCCACCCCATTTCACGGCATCTGATTTAAGCAGCCTAGGAAACTAAAACAACCTAAAAGCCAAGACTGCTGGCATCCCCACTTATAAGGAAGAAAAGAGTGCCTAGAATAGAAGAGGACTGCAGCTGGCACCCTAAACCAGGAGCTGGAGTGGGGCTCCCCACTGGCTAGAATATGCTATTGGATAGCGCAGGTTCCATTGATCAGGAAACCAGGAGTCGTCGTCTAGCTTCACCTACTATGAGAGAAGGGACGGTAAGCAACTTAGGGGAGCTCTCCAGCCCTCACTGTCCTTCTATAGGAAGCACAAGTAATAATTCCTATGATAAGCAATAGGGAAAATGGGGGTGTGTTTCTCCATTCAAGTGACTTCCCCTTACCACTGCAGGCACTGTCAGAAAGCTCACTTCAGCATCCAGGGCGCAGAGGACATCTAGAAGTCAGGTCTGTCCAATGCTGGCTCCAGCCCCTTGCCGGTCCAGGCTCCCAGCTGTCCCCACTCACGGACCCAGCAGAGGACATCAGCCAGATGCTAACTTTCACCTCTGTTTTTTCCCCCAATGTGTTTGTTTTCATTCCCTAATCTTTGAGGATATAATTATTCTGTTTTAAAAACACTTAAGCCTTTGTAACTCTGCCATGTTTTAGTATATTGTATTTCTGGTTTATGCTCTTTTTTTAATTGCTTTCCCTCTTGCATTCCTATCCTTTTATAATATCCATCATCTTAATCTTCGAGTCTACTGCTTTCACATTCTTCCATTTTTATTACTGATTCAAGATACACAATCTTTTAATATTTATTAGACTGTGTTTATAATTATTTTGCATTCCTCTAGCTCTTTTCAGCTTTCCTTTTCTCTCTCTCTTCTCCGTTTCTTTTCTTCTGTGATTTGTTTCTAGAGTTGGTAAATTTTCTCTGCTTTTCTGGAGATGTTTATTTAGCTTTTTAAATAAATATTTGAGTTATTCCTCCTTTTTTATCATTGTAGTGTTTTCATTTCTTCTACTCAATTTTTAGAGCACTTCTGTTTTAACTATTCTTTTCTGCATCCTTTATAATTTTACTGACATTTTTCTTTTTACCACTTATTTCCATGTATCTCTCTGTCTCTTTCCCATGAAATCCAGGAAGACTTGAATTTGACTGAGCCCTAGGTAGGGTAAGTATTTTGTCACGTGTGCTAACATAAACACACCCTTATTTTGCTATATTTTTTTAAAATTTAAATTCTCTCTGCACTTTATGCATTGTTTTTCTCTGAAACCAAAATGATATATCCTCATGAAAATAAGTGAAGTGTAGTTATGAGGGCCCTGTCTTGAGAAAAAAATCATAAAACAAGCAAACTGGCTTGGGCAGTGTTTCCCAAAAGGGGCCCAGGGAACACCTGCACTGAGCTCACCTGGGAGGTTGATAAGCATGGCCATTTCCGCCTCCACCCAGCCTTTTGCACCAGAATCTTCTTAAAAATTTCCCCAAGTGAATTGTCCTGAGTGACATCCCAATGACAGATATAGGTCATTTCATATCATCATATAACGTGCAGGACTGTGTGGGAGAGAGTGAGGTCTACACTGTGAACTGTGGTCCATGCTCAGTGACAAAGCCCCAGGATGTGTATATCCATTGCAGGTGATGTGCCACACTGATGAAGGATGTTTATGTGGGAGGGTGGGAGAGGTGTGGGAGGCGGGGCATATGGGAATCCCTATCTTTTTTGTGTAACATTTATGTAATCTAAGTATCTTTTTTTAAAAAATGTATTAAAATAAATAAATAAATAGATAGATAGATTTCCCCAAATGATTTTCACGCACACTCAAGTCTAATACCTACTTATTCCAGGCCCCCTGGTTTGAAGACTTCTCCTTCCCTCCAGCTGTCCTTCCAGCTCCCCATCCAACTCCACTTTTCTCAGGCTGGGTCTCCTGAACTCTTTGGCATGGGTTTATTTTATCCAAGACGTTCCAGTTCTTTGCCCTGCAGAGAGGGCCCCTGAACCATGGAAACCACATCACACACTGTCATCAGGAGCCATCCCGTCCTGTCTCCCCACCCCCTGAAAGGAGCAGGACACCTGCCAGCCCATCTCTCAATGCTCAGGGGCCCGGGGTCATGAGAAAGAGAGGTGCATACCTCCTTCTCTCTGGCTGCAGGGCCGGGAGCCTGAGGGAGCCATTTGGGGCAGACTCCTGTGGAGCTTCCCAGTTCAAGTCAGCACATCCAGAGTAGACAAGGTGTGAGAGACAAAGATGCATAGCCAAGAAGACACCAGAATGTACTGCATATCCCTGGAGTTCCCCAAAACTATGAGTAAACCCTGCCGTGATGGGCAAGGTGACCAATTGCATGGGTGTGCCTCTAGAATTTCCAAGCATACCCTGGGAAGAGATCCATATTGCTTTCGTCATAAAGAGTTGAGTGATCTAAAATGTGTGCCAACAATGGACTGCTTGATAAAAAGGGAGAGGAGATAAAACAAAATACCCAGAAGGAGACCTTCCTTACTCATTTCTGACCTTCACAAAAACCATGAGACAAAGAATCCCCTAAATTCCCTATAATCTGGTTGACGCTCCCCAGTCCCTGTCAAAGTTGATCCCTCTCAAAGAATGTTAACGACCTTGCATTGTCAGACTCAAACTCATTGCGTTCGTCCTCAGCCAGACCTCAATTCCATTACTGCATTGTGCACCTACCATGATTCAGTGCCCTGCTGGGTTCTGGAAAGCCCTGCAGGGGACTCCCTTTGAGATTCTGACCCACTTCCTTCTGACACCAGGGTTTCCTGGGTCTCCAGCAACTTTTCCTCTGCCAATTTCAAAATGGCGGCCTTCTCTGAAATCAGGCTTCAGCCCCCTTATCTTCTTTGCTATTATCTTTAATCAGCTTTTTGTTTTCTGTGTTCAAAACAAAATAGCTTTCTATTATAAAATTTCAAACCAGAGGCCTAAATAAAAAGAAATTATCCCTAGCCACAAATCCTGACCAAAAAAAAACATGCATTAAACAGTCAACATATGATGAAGTTATCATTACATGAAAACTCATTCAGTAAAACTTTTCAATTTGAATTTTTCACCAGTTGGACATAAATGAGTTTTTTTTTAATGCTAAGGTTCCCTTATCCAAATAAACAAATTTATTTTGCATCAGGAAAAACACTGAGGGAAACTTTTGAACAGTGCTAACTGAAATTCACAGCAGTCTGGAGGTCCAGGACAGGTTAACATAAGTTGTCACCAGGATCTCACAGCCAGCTCATGAGGATTTCATGAGAAAGAGACGGCTCATGTTTGCATGTGGTATTTGGAAACCTCCTTGTTCCTCCATGCCCCCATTCCCTTATGGATGTCTAGAACTCCCTGCAGTTTCCAAGGCCCCTAGCATGTCTCCTAACCCATGAAGAACCCATCAGTGTGCTCTGGTGGGCCCAATGGGCTGGCCAGGGGAAGGGGTTTGGCCCAAGTGAGGGGGTGGAGTAACAAAGCAAACAGGGCTCTCAGGGCATAAATGTGCATGGCCATTCAGATGTATTATTATCATTAATAACAATTTACTTATTATGTATTTATTAGCAAATATTAATATCAATAATGGCCACAGCAACAGTTGTATTGCCTAGCATTTAGCTATTACTTCCTATTGGTCAGTCATGATGCCAACCCCTTAGGTAAAACATTTTACCCTTACAATAAACCATCAGGGGAGCTGAGGTATAAACCATCAAGGTAGGTGCAGTATCTGTGGCAAAGAAAAGTCCTTACTTACTAAAAATCCAGCACTGAGGGGAAGGAGTGGTTGAAGGCAAATTTTAATCTCCTGTAGCAGCCACCATGGTTCAGAGGAGGTGGGCTTTCAGCTCTGGGAACCACCCCTGGGTTAGAATGCCCACCACCTTCCTGCCTTCTAGTTAGCTAGCCTCTCTGAGCTTCAGTTTCCAAAACTGCGATGGAGTCGTAATAACCCATCCCATTTCTGGATGGAAGTGTTTTCAAAGCATCCAGCAAAGAATCTTGCCCCTTGCAGCTTCTCAATAATCCCCTCATCCCCACCCTCAGTTTCAAGAGATAGATGGCTGTAGACTGAGCTTCTCCACGCACTGGGCTTGCTCGGCCTGAGGGCACGCTGTCTAAGTAGGTCAATCTCCTTCCTTCATCCCTCCATCCTCCTCCAGCACTGCGAATGACCCAGCAGGCCTAGCACCACGCCTGGCCCCGTTACAAAACACGTTGTAGCGTAACCATAGGCTCCCATGCACTCTCGGCATGCGCCCCTGCCCCGCCTTCCAGGACAGGGTGAAGCTCTGTGCCCCCACCCCCACCCTCTGCCCCTCCACCCTGACCTTCGGCCCTGACCTCCAGGCAGCGACTTGATCGGGCGCAGCTGCAGCACATCATAGCTATGTGCAGCAAGGAAGCGTGCCCTGAAACCGCTGATTTCTAGGAATTTCAGCCTGGGTTCCAGGAATAATATTTGTGGCCGACACCATGACAATGCCATGGGAGCTGGAAGTTACATTTCTTTCACAGGCTCTCAGCTCAGAAGGCAGCGCCAATTTGTTCGTACATGCTGATCCTGATTAAATTCAGGCATTTCTACCCTGGAGTACTTTATTTTTAGGGTGAGCGTCAGACCTAGCTGTTCTTTGGAAAAAGGCTGCTTTCCTAATTCTGACTCTCCCTCCACACGTGTCAGGGCTTGGGGACAAGAGCTGATCTGAGATCCCCCAGCCTCAACCTCCTCCTAAAACCACCTAAGAAAAAATGGATTGCCCTGGGGTGAGAAAGTGAGTCCACATGCCACAGATCCCATCCTTTTTAAAAATTACCCAAGTGTGGGACTGTAGGGTCACCCTGGTCCCATATATTTTGCTTTCTATCTTAGAACCACAGTTGAAGCTCCAATATTTGAGCCTTCCATAATCAATCTTATTATGAAGAACAAGGGTCAAACAAATATAGATGGGTGTTGACACATTCATTCAATAAATGTGTATGAAGCACCTTGTGTTGGCTCTGGGGATTTAAAGATGGACAAGAAAGAAAACTCAGTTCCTTCCCATGTGGAACTCAGGTGTCAGCAGATTTAAAAGAATAGAATATTGTGGACAGAGTAGATCTTAATATATGTAAGAACTGATTGTATGATAAAGGATCCACTGGAAAAAATGGGGCATGGAGCAAATTATGTTGGGGGAAAAAATGGTTTACAATTTGTACCAAAAAAAGTTCTTATAACATTTACCAAAATAAATTCCCAATAGATTCAAGAATTGAATCTAGAATTTTCTATGATAAATGGAAAAAAAATGAGAATTTTCTAGTGGGTTAAAGATTTGATAAGCATAAAACAAAATAAATCAAAGAGGGAACAAAATGATAGATTGAACTTTATAAGAATTATAATCATTTTCTGTACCATAAAATTAATACTAAAAATAATTTTATTAAAAATTATTTAGGGAACTGGCTGTGGCTCAATTGGTTGGGCTGTGGTTTACCACATGGGAGGCCCCAGGTTCAGTTCCTGGGGCCTCCTGGCGAAGGCAAGCCACCGTGCAGTGAGCTGACGCAGCAGGGGGAGATAAGTAGACACGGAAAAACGCAAAAACAAAATAAAAATGAACAGAGTGAGCACAAGCAGCAAGGGGGGGATATATAAATAAATAAAAATAAAAATAAAAAATTTTAAAAATATATAAATAATTGTTTAGCCAGAGAGAGAGAAGAATGGAGAGCTATTGCTGAACAAGTGTAGAGTTTCTGTTTGGGATTATGAAAAAGTTTTGGTAATGGATGGTGGTGATGGTAGCACAGGGTAGTGAATGTAATTAATATCCTTGAATTGAACATCTAAAAAGGGTTAAAGTGGGAAATTTCATGTTTTATATATGTTACCGCAATGAAACTTTAAAATATATGTGTTCACCACTCATGTATCAGAAAAGAGTGTTTAATCATGTAGAGAAATCGCAAAGAAAATGTATTATATGCTAATGTTCCAAAAAAAATTTAAACAGAGGGATTATATGTAAACAGTCAACAGAGGAGAAAATGTAAACATACATTATAAATAAAAAGATAGTGAGTAATAAAAATACAGAGAAAATTATATCACAACCATTCCCTTTGCGAGCAACGCTCTACTGCTCCATTCTCAGAGGAACGTCTACCCAACCTCAAGGACTTTATGGCTGCGATCTCCTCCATGGGGATTCCCCCACCTTTGCTCCAATACTACTGCATCATATTCATTTATTTAGCAAATATTTAATGAGGACCTCCTAGGTGATGCCCCTGTAGGCACAAGCTCTCAACAGCAAATAAGAGAGATGTGATTCCTAGCCTCCCGCAGCACTTTTGCTAAAATGAACACACTTGTGTCTGTCTAGACCACGAGTCCTTTGAGAACCTGAATTATGGCTCTTTCCTCTTCATCTTTGAATTCCAAGTGCCTACGACGTGACCCGAGACCTGGTAGATACTTGGTAAAATTCTGACGAATGAATTCACAGTTAGCTCACTGTCTTATAAGTAGGTGTATGTCTAAGCAGAAATATAAACTGAGATTTACATAGAAAGATTTTGTCATGGCATAATAATAACAGTAAAATAATGGTAACAAACTACATTCGTGCAGTAGATGGCTTCCAACAACAGTCCACCAATGAACCATGCCTCCCTGAGTTTGTGCCCTCATCTTCCACACCGAGTCTGGTCTAACCCTGTGTCACCAATAGAGTGAGGCTGAAGTGATGTTGCGTGGCTTCTGAGGCTGTCATAAGGAGAACTGTAGCTTCTACCTTGATATCTGGGAAAAGGGATTCTGGGAGACCCCAGCTGCCATATCAAATGCCTAAAGCAGCCATGCCGTGAGAAAGCCCATGCAGCCAGATGTGGAGGCTGAAGGGAGAGGAAAGGGTGGCAGCCCATCCTCCAGCTGTCCCACGGATGTGCAGGCGTGAATGAGCTTCCTTGGACATCCAGCCCAGTTGAGGCTTCCCATGATGCCAGCCCCAGCCACTGTCTGAGCAACGAAATGAGAGACCTCAAGCTAGAATCCATCCCTCTGAGTTTAGTCATCCCACAAAATGGCATGAGATTTTGTTTCTTTTAAGCCACTAAATCTGGGGTAGTTTGCTGTCCAACAACAGATGGCCAGAACAATATCAATCCACCAGATAGCATACTATGCAGCCCCTTAAGTGTTCCAAAGAGTGCTTAGGTGCCTAGAAAATGCTTAGGGTGTACTATCAAGCCACGTAAGCAGAACATTAATTGCATATGCGATATGATGTCAACTATGCAGAGAAAAACAGAAGAAGAAAATACTGGCAGGAAATTTGCCATCATGCTAACACTGATTTTCTCCATGCAGGGAAAGCATGTTCCATCTGGTAAGAGATTGAATTATGTACCCAGGAAAGCCATGCTCTTCATCTGCCTTCCCCTGGGTGAGAGCCCATTGTGAAGAGGATATTTTGAAGATGTTATTTTTAGTTAAGGTGTGGTCCAACTGAAGGAGGACGGACCATAGCCCATGTTACTGGAATCTTCCATAAGCAGAAGAAATTTAGAAATGGTTAGTCAGAGGTGGTTACAGTGAAAAATTAGAAGTCAGCAAAACTGTAAGAGAGGACACAAGGAGAGAGGGATCTCCATGTGATGGGAGGCAGAGATGCCAGCCAAGGAACCCCAAGAATTAGAGTAAGCCAGCACCAGAACATGGCAGGCTGTGGGGAGAAAGCAAAGCCTTGCCAACACCTTGATTTTTTACTTCTAGCCTCTGAAACCATGAGTCATTAAATGCTTGTTGTTTAAGCCAACCCATTGTATGGTATTTGTCATGGCAGCATGGAAAACTCTGGCACACTTCATTTTGTTGTTTTTAACTTTCTAAAATTAGCAAGAATGACATTATTTAGCAGAGGAGAGAAAACAAACAAACAAAAGATTTGAATCAATGGACACAAAGATATATCCCTAGCTTTTTATGTTTCTCTCCTTGGCAACAAATAAACACCTGATATCTTTCTAAAAATATTCCTGGAGATCTTCATAATCTTCCCCTTACTGGAATCAACTTTATCTGCTGATAAAGATGTTTTCTGTCCTTAAGAATGTGTTCGGTTTATTCCTTTTGGTTCCATACTACTTCAATTAGCTTTCTAACCCAGATCAGAAAAGAAACTCTCTCAGGTTGAACTTCTGGGTCTTTCTTCAAAACGTCTCCATCTTCCTTGCCTTGGAACTCTTTTTTTCAATTGAGACATAACTCATATACCATAAAATCCACACTTCTAAACTACATTCACAAAGTTATGCAACCATGACCTTTCATTCCAGAGTATTTTCATCACCCCTCTCCAGAAAAGAAGCCAAAGCCTATTAATAGTGTTCTCTATTACTCCTCTCTCCAGCCCCAGCCAAGCGTAACCTACTTCCTCTCGCTATGGATTTGTCTATGCTGAATATTCTATAGAAATGGAATCAGAGAGATGTGGCCTTTTCTGATTGGCTCCTTTTACTTAGCATAATGTTTACAAGGCTCACTCATGTTATATATCATGTCAGTACTTCATTCCATTAAATGGCTGAGTAAATGGCCATACCCCATTTTGTTTATCCATTCATTCATTGGTAGTCATTCAGAGGCTTTCCACTTTTCAGCTATCGAATAATGTTGACCTGAATATTCATGTACAAGTTTTTGCATGGGCACATGTTTTCAATTCTCTTGATAATACACCTAGGAGTAGAATTCCTGAGACATATGGTAACTCTATTATCTAACTTTTTCAGGAACTGCCAAACTGTTTTCCAAGTTTTCTGTACCATTTTACATTCTCACCAGCAATCTATGAACTCTCCAATTTTTCCATATTCTAGCCAACACAAGTTATTGTCCATCTTTTTTATGCTAGTCTTTCTTGAGGATGTGAAGTGGTAGCTCACTGTGGTTTTGATTTGCATTTCCTTAACGCCTAGAGATTTTGAGCAGGTTTTCACTTGATTATGAACCACTGGCATATGTTCTTTAGAGACATGCATGTTAATACCTCCTTGTAGATTTCTTGGGATTTTCTATATATAAGATCATATCATGTACAAATAGATAGTTTATTGTTTCCTTTCAACTCTGAATGCCTATTATTTATTTTTCTAGCCTAATTGCCCTGGCTAGAACCTCCAGTACAATGTTGAATAGAAGTGTGGTGAGAGCTGATATCTTATTTCAGATATTAGGAGACAACACTTTCACTATTAGGTAGGAGGTTAGCTGTGGGTTTCTTATAGATGCCCTTCACCAAGTTGAGGACGTTCCCTTCTCTCTTTAGTTTTTTGAATGTTTTTACCATGAAGTGCTTTTGGCTTTTGCCAAATGTTTTTTCTGCATCTATTGAGATGATCATATGTCCATTGTCCTTAATTCTACTACTATGGTATATTATATTGATTTTTGAATTTTGTATTTCTCCCTACTGTTGTGTCTGACTTTGTTTCATGTATTTTAATTCTTTTTTGTTAAGTGCATATATGTTTTAATTGTTATATCTACTTGATGGAGTGATACTTTTATAATTATTAAATATCTGTTTTGTCTCTAGTATCAGTTTTGTCTTAAATCCTATTTTCCTGGTATTGTCATAGCCACTCCAGTTCATTTTTGGTTTCTATTTGCATGGTATATATTTTTCCATCCTTTTACTTCTTGCCTATTTGTGTCTTTGAATCACATATAGGTCTCTTGTAAACAGCATATAGAAGTATTACATTTTTTAAATCTATCCTGCCAATTGCTGACTTTTAATTAGATTGTTTAATCCGTTTACATTTTACATAATTACTGTTATAATAAGATTTATGCCTGACATTTTTCTATTTATTTTCCATATTTTTATTTATTTTTGGTCTTCTATTTCTCCATTATTGCCTTTTTATATTAAGTAGATATTTCCTAGTGTGCCATTTAAATTCCCTTGTCATTTTAATTACATTTTTGAGTTATTTTATTAGTGATTGCATTGGTGATTATAATTAATATCTTAACTTATAACAATTCGTTAAGATTAACTCAAATTTAATTTTAGTAGTATATAAAATCTTTGCTCCAATAGCACCATTCCCTCCGTCATCCATTGTGCTGTTATCATCATACAAATTACTTCTTTATACATGTATGCCCATCAACATATATTTATAATTACTGCTTTATTCAGACTTTTAAATCATATAGGATAAAAATGTTATATACAGAGGGCAGGCTGTAGCCCAGTGGCTAGGGCGCCGGTTCACCACATAGGAGGCCCCAGGTTCGGTTCCCAGGGACCTCTCTGGGCAGGCAGACCGCCTTGAGAACAGCAAGCTGCCGTGGGCAGGGCAAAAAGCCGCCACAGCCAGGGCAAAAAGCCTCCAGGGGCAGGGCAAAGCCGCCATGGGCAGGGCAAGCTGCCCGCGAATGGAAGCAAAAAGCCACTCGTGAACGGAAGCAAAAAAGCCACCCGCAAACGGAGCGGAGCCGCCTGCACAGTGAGCTGACTCAGCGCTTCACCACAATGGGGGAAGATAGAGCAGACACAGAAGAACACAAAAATGAACACAGCAAGAACAAGCAGAAAGGGGGGGGATATGTAAAATGTTACATACAAAAAGTACATTTGTACTATCTTTTTATATTTACTTACGTACTTTGATTCATGCTCTATTTTTTTAATTAATTAATTTATTTTTTATATATCTATATACATTTTTAGGATACATTGATTACATAAACGTTACACAGAGATTCCAGGTCTATTATTTTTTAATCTCTCCCCACCCCCTCTTTTACACTTGCTGTGTCTGTTCCTCTTGTTTCTTTAGGAGGCACCAGGAACAGAACTTGGGACCTCTGATGTGGGAGGGAGACACCTAATCTCTTAAACCACCTCCATTCCCTGCTTTGTTGTGTTTCTGATTATGTTTTCCTCTTGTGTCTCTTGTTGCATCATCTTGTCCCATCAGTTCACTGTGCCTGCCTGTCATGCCAGCTCGCCATGCTGCTCGTCCTCTCTTTAGGAGGCACCGAGAACCTCCGCTCCCTCCTTTTTTATGTCTCTCATTATGTTTTTCTTCTCATGTCTCTCATTGCAACATCTTGTTGTGTCAGCTTGCCATGCCTGCCCACTGTTTTCTTTAGGAGACACCGGGAACTGAACCATGGACCTCCCATGTGGGAGGCAGGAGCTTAATTGCTTGTGCCACACCCACTTCCCATCGTGCTCTTTGTTGCTTCATGTTAGTTCAAGTTACTGTCTGGTGTCTTTCAACCTGAAGAACTCCCTTTAGTATCTCTTGTAGTGAAGGTCTGCTAGTGATCAGCTCTCTCAGTTTTTGTTTATCTGGAAATATCTTATTTCTCTCTTATTTTTGAAATATTGTTTTGCTAGCCACAGAATTCTTGGAACTCCTTAAGGCTCAAAAAGCATCATAAAAATTTCATACAGAAAAACACACTCTAGATCACAAAACCTTATTCTTGCATGTTTTGGATAAGTACATTCCCCAGCATTACACCAGCAAGGAGCTAAACTTGCAGACCTCTTGCCTGCAGTCAGCACAAAGGGAGTGACACTCTGACGTCACACAGAGAGAGGGGTCTTAGACTCAGAGGTACATGAGCCACATGCTTGTTGAGGGGCTTGAATGAAATAATGTCTCTCAAGTGCTTCAGAAAGTACTTTGGACACTAAGGTTACTCAGAAACAGATGGTACTTTCTCCTATACGGCCAATTTTTGCCTTGAGTTCAGAATTTCATTCCAATTTACAGGAAGCCATAACAGAAAGAGCACTATGGAGGGTAAAATTGGAGAATAGAAGGTTCTGAGACTTATGCAGTATTTTTAAATAGCACAAAATATTCTCAGCTCTGCAGTTATACCCAGCATGACTTCACCTTACTCCACAAACTTTCACTTCCCAATGCAACCACGATCCAGAGCTCTCAGAGCTTCTTTGGTGCTCCCTGTCACCCTGAGCCCCTTCCAGTTAGGTTGGTGAGGACCTCTGCTGAGAGCAGTTTCATCTCAAAGCTTCAGTCACTTCTGACTGAAGCAAGGAAAACATCCTCCATTACAGCCTCCTTATAGGGCTTGGAGTAAAGCCATGTTTCCCTCCATGGCACTGGAGGTCCAAGCCACAGCTTCTGGGTGCCCACTCATCCTTGGTGGCAATATAGAGCCTGAGTCACCACACTCTCAGCCTGTTCCCCAGCTGACCTACGTTATAGAATTGACTTAGCTGGTCCCTAGATGCCTGCCCCCTTCCCACGAAGGATTTAGGATTGGGGTTCTGTCTCAAAACTCAGCAGATGCCTGGTCTTCTGGGGCCTGCAAAGACCCTGGGAGGGGGTTGGGTGTATGGGGAGCACTGTTCCCCTATCTGCTGGGTGGTGTCTTGCTAGTATTCAGATTTTCCAGGGCCACCGACTCCACAAATGTCACATTAATTCCTCAATGCCACACATACCTCAGGTCATGGCAGAAGCTGGCCTTGAACCCAGACATTCTCATGCCAAAAACCAAGCTTTTCACACTAGACTACCACCTCTTCCATTAGACCATCTCCTGTGGACAAGAAACCCAGGTTTCCAAAACATCGCCAGAACAAGAGAGAGCAGATTGTTATAATGGAAAGGGAAAATCCAAAAGTTTGGGCAATATTTCAAGGAAAGGAGAGTAGAGGTAAAGGGAAGGAATCCAAAAAGTGTGAGCATCTATTTAAGGCAGAGTGCTTTCACATGCTTCATCTCATTTAATTAATACATGGGAAGTATAGTTACATCCACTTTATGCGTGTGGAAACTGAGGTTAATAGCTCCTAAATAGTTTGCCCAAAACCATAGATCTGCAGTTAAAAACTAAATTCTGTGCTCATATCCACCTGACTCATGGGCCCAGGTTTTCCCTCACCATACACAAGCAGAGGCTTGGTTAATAAATACATTCCAGAACATTAAATATCCAGTGCCGTGGAATTTAGAATGTGATTGGGCATTTTGTGTTTAGTAGTTGAGATGTCCCCTATCTGGTACCATCCCCATCCTCTAGCCAAGGAATCAAATGACAAGATCCTATTAACTGAGAATGGAGCTGCTCCTTTAAAGAAACCCCTGACGAGCTTCGTAAGGAAGAAGCAGGTGGACCCTGAGGGCAAGTAGTCGTGAAGGCAGATCCTAGCTCTGCCTTTTACTGGCTGCAGATCTGGGCAAGTCCCTTCACTCTCAGAGGGTCAGTTTCCCCGTCCACAAAGCAGGCTCCGTAGGATCTGCTTCACTGGTTTAAGAAGAGC